>CM033641.1:228279252-228296226 GCA_019512145.1 Engystomops pustulosus | reverse complement strand
TTCTCCTTCTTTGGCATTGAACATGTTAATCGACCCTTAAGGGGAGGCAATTGGAGAAAACTCCTCCTCAGGAGGGAGGCTTTTTGGATCCTCGCACTAAATTCCAGGTATCCTCATGGCATGAATTTTAAGAATGACCTGTCATATATTTACTAACAACTCTTATGAGGACAAGTGTATGTATCTTTGATATATCTTCTATATATTTATGTCTACATTTTTTGTAAACTTTATACAAGTTAACTTTTGTAAACTTTATACAAGTTAACTGTTGTGTCGACGCCTATGTTGCCGGATGACCTGTCATATATTTACTAACAACTCTTATGAGGACAAGTGTACGTATCTTTGATATATCTTCTATATATTTATGTCTACATTTTTTGTAAACTTTATACAAGTTAACTGTTGTGTCGACGCCTATGTTGCCGGATGACCTGTCATATATTTACTAACAACTCTTATGAGGATAAGTGTATGTATCTTTGATATATCTTCTATATATTTATGTCTACATTTTTGTAAACTTTATACAAGTTAACTTTTGTAAACTTTATACAAGTTAACTGTTGTGTCGACGCCTATGTTGCCGGATGTGATGTTGGCAGCCACTAATTGTTCAGGTGTACCTTAGGGTTTAAAGGTTTGTTTTTAATGTTGCAGTGCATACCATGATTAAGGCTCCGCAGTGAGCTGAAACGCGTAGGTTTTTTTGCCTCTGTAACCTGCACCGTCCATGCACTTAATTTGTGCTTTTTAAATGGATATTTAATAAAGCGATGTTTTGAATTTATAACATGTGCTCCGGCTACCACAGTTTTTTCCTTGGATTACTCTACTTGCCAGACGCCGTTGCAGCACCTGCTTTGGAGAACCCCAACATCCAGACCTGCCAAGGGAAATGTGAGTGTACTCTTTTTTTTGGACTAAAGGTGAAGAACAGTCTTCCCTACATGCCACCGACCCCCCTATCCCCATACACGGGGAATCTCAGGGACATCATGGGATCCGCTAGCATTCAGCTGCTCAATGTGCTATATATTTATGTCTACATTTTTTGTAAACTTTATACAAGTTAACTTTTGTAAACTTTATACAAGTTAACTGTTGTGTCGACGCCTATGTTGCCGGATGTGATGTTGGCAGCCACTAATTGTTCAGGTGTACCTTAGGGTTTAAAGGTTTGTTTTTAATGTTGCAGTGCATACCATGATTAAGGCTCCGCAGTGAGCTGAAACGCGTAGGTTTTTTTGCCTCTGTAACCTGCACCGTCCATGCACTTAATTTGTGCTTTTTAAATGGATATTTAATAAAGCGATGTTTTGAATTTATAACACGTGCTCCGGCTACCACAGTTTTTTCCTTGGATTACTCTACTTGCCAGACGCCGTTGCAGCACCTGCTTTGGAGAACCCCGACATCCAGACCTGCCAAGGGAAATGTGAGTGTACTCTTTTTTTTGGACTGTTTGTATTGAAGCACTGGCAGCTTCTGTTTCCTCACTATCCCACACATACATTGGGCGGTCTACTAAAGGTTTTTATGTCCTTTGTGTTATATACTGTCTCCTATATGGGCCCATAGTCATTGACATCCAGTTAAAATTAGACTATTGCATGCCCGTAAACAGGATTCGAACACAACGGTGGCTCTCCATTTTTTGGATAATTCCTACATATTTTATCCATTTTTTTCATTACTTCAATTTGCTCTCCTGTCACATCTGCAACTAACGCAGCTATGGCTTATGAACAAAGGCTACAGAAACTAGCCTCTATTTTTGGACAGAATCCAGACAATACAACCTCCCTTCCAACTAACTATAAAGAACATTTGCATCAATGGGAGAAATTATCAAAACAAGAACTCCGTGTATGGTGGGACCACAACACCCTTAGATCCTACCTTGAAAAGGACCTCGTCCCCAGAGGTTTAAGGATCTACAAGACTCCCGCTACTATTTTTTGTGATGAATTTCAGCAAAAATGGAATGACATCCTATCCAAATGTTCGAGTGAACTAATGCAACTCATTGTCTCTTATGAAGAGAAAAAATTAATAGATCTAAAGGAACAAATCTCAGCTGTGGAGGAACAACTAATAATGTTTAAAGATGATCTGGATTATATACAACTACGTTCCAAGATACAGAAAGATCTGGACACGACAGAAGAAGATATAACTACAACAAAGAAAAGGAAATATGCAAGGGACTTGGAAGATTATGCCAAAAATCAAATTTATGATTGGAAAATAAACCGTCCTAAAAATTATAAAAACATCAAATCCATCTTGAAAAAAAGATACGACTCACAAGCTTCAGATGCTTCGGACACCCAAAGAAAAGTAAATTTTACGTCTTCTGAAGGCGAAACTTCTGACACACAAGCGAATAATGTCAAAAATCCACCGGGTAACAAAAGAAGATATATTAAGAGTAAAACTCTTCCCAATAACCCATCAAAAAACGGGGCAAGCGAAACAGACGAAGAGGCAACAGAAAGGAGATATACAACTCGCAAAACCAAGAAATAGATAATAAACTTGAATTATTTGACAATGTCATTATACTGTCTCCCACAATTCTATCAGAAGACCAACTATCTGTTTTGGCAAAAGGTCTGAATTACGTGCCATCTCAGAATTTCGATATTTTTCAAACCTTACTTGATGTGAATCGATTTGTGAGGACGCTCACTGTCAAAAGACATTTTTTTATCGATGATCCTGTTTCTGAAACGTATGCTTGCTCCATGACTAATGCTCTTTCTACTCCCCAGGTGGATAATGAATTCACTGACCTCCTGTTTCACGAACAGAATGCCATTCTGGACCTACATGAGCTCAGTGGATTTACAGACATTCCAACGGATGACATTTCTAATGTCAAGTATGCCATGACTAATAATGAGTTTTACCCCATAAAATCTAGGGTACCTGCGCTTGATGTGTTTCAAACACTTGTAGAAAGAGAATTGCATACTTTAAATAAAAGTACACAGTCGGCCAGAAACACGAATAAATATAATCTCAATGGTGCACAATTTAGAGCTATGCATACACTAAAAAATAACACTCATCTCATAGTTCGCAAGTCAGATAAGGGGGGCTCGGTTGTGGTATTTGATTCTGGATTATACATACAATTGGCAAGAGATATTTTATACGACCCGAATACATATGTCAGATTACGGTCAGACCCTACGCCCTCCACCCTGGTTACCTTAAACCAACTTGTTAATGATGGCTTAGCTTTGGGAGTTTTGGATGCCAAAACAGCCAAGTATCTGGTCATTGAGAATTCCAGCATGCCTGTATTTCATGGCCTCCCCAAAACTCATAAAAACATTTTTCCGCCTCCCCTCCGTCCAATCATCTCAGGCATTGGGTCTCTCAACGAGCGGCTCAGTGCCTGGGTTGATTCGCACCTACAACCTCTTGTAGTGAGAACTCCAGGGTTTCTTAAGGACAGTTCAGATGTATTACGCACGTTTGATGATTTCAAATGGAAGAAGTCATTTTTATTTGGTACCTGCGATGTTGTCAATTTATATTCATGTATCCCCCATACCCTGGCCATCAAGGCCATCCATTACCACCTCAACAGATATAGTCTATTTGATTCTGATTTAAAAATGTTTTTACTTTCCTGTGTTGAATATTTACTTAACAACAATTTTTTTATGTTTAATGGAGAGTATTTTTTACAAATTTGTGGCGCCCAAACGGGCTCAAAATTCTCCCCATCACTAGCCATACTTTTTGTGGCATGGTGGGAAGAGAGAACCATTTTTTCCACTTATAACCCTTTTTTACGAAATATTATTTTTTATGGAAGGTATGTGGATGACATACTGATGGTATGGCAGGGTGATGCAATATCTTTTTCGGATTTTGTCATGTACATCAATGAGAATGACTTCAATCTAAAATTTACATCTGAAACACCCTCTACAGCTATACACTTTTTGGATATAAATTTAAGAGGCATACCAAACAAAGGAACTGTTGTTACCACTATGTTTTCGAAACCATTAGCAGGCAACTCCATTTTGTCGGCATCTAGCAGTCATCCACCACATACTGTGCACGCAATTCCGTACAGTGAATTTTTACGAGCACGGCGCATTTGCTCCACCGATGCGGAATTTCGTGCACAATCATTTAATATCGAAAACAAACTTAGAAAGAGAGGGTACTCCCCATCCTTGTTAGAAAATGCTAGGGAAAAAGCTGGAAAAATAAATAGGAAAAATTTACTGGAGAGAAAGAATAATCCTATTTCTGAGTCGGTTGCTACGTATATACCTACCTTTAGTACTCCGTACAGCACACAATTCAACAGTATCAAAAACATTATTCGGAAATATGTTCCGGTATTGAATCAAGATAATGTCTTGTGTGAGATCATGAGGAATGGCCACAGAAGTGTCGCCAAGCGTGGTAAAACGCTTGGCAACATTTTGTCGCCTAGTGTCCCCAATATGAATGTTAAACCCCACAGTTGGCTGTCGATGACAGGTTTTTTTAAATGTGGAGGTAATAGATGTAATGTTTGTGTTTTTGCAGCCAACAAAACAGTAGAATTCACAACTGACACGGGTGCCAGTAGAAAGATAAAAACCTTCATCAACTGCAACACACAATACGTGGTGTACATCATTCGTTGCACATGTTGTTCCATTATTTATGTTGGATGCACAATACAGAAGTTAAAAACAAGGATAGCTCAACATTTAACTAGCATAAAGAATGGAGACGTCAATGCCTCAGGAGCTGCCAAACACTTTATAGAGACACACAATAAGAACCTTTGTGGTTTCTCCTTCTTTGGCATTGAACATGTTAATCGACCCTTAAGGGGAGGCAATTGGAGAAAACTCCTCCTCAGGAGGGAGGCTTTTTGGATCCTCGCACTAAATTCCAGGTATCCTCATGGCATGAATTTTAAGAATGACCTGTCATATATTTACTAACAACTCTTATGAGGACAAGTGTATGTATCTTTGATATATCTTCTATATATTTATGTCTACATTTTTTGTAAACTTTATACAAGTTAACTCCAGTTCTTTCGCTGGCACAGACTGTTACCTTGTTCAGTCTGCGTTCCCGCTTCACTATATTTGGTGAAGTTGGCCTCTGTAAGTGCCCCATGGAATTTGAAGATGAATGATTCTAAGGTGATCAAGCTGTCATTTACGTTCACCTAAACACAAGCATTTTTGACGAAAAACCATTTCCCTATGCTATTTTGGCATGGGCACAACATTCTACCACACCAACCCTACAGGCTCCTGCATCCAGAAATACCTGTTTTTTTAAAACGAGATTAGTCATATTCAGGTCGATCATATTGTTTTGAAAAATTCGGCAATCGGTCAAACCGAATTTCATAAATTTCACCATCTCTACTTATAACTTGTTGCAACTGATGTTTATATAAAAAAATGAAAAAAAAGTTTTTTTATAAAAAAGTAATAAAAACAGTGCCTCTTCAAATTATACAACCACTACAAAGAACAACTATAATGCAAACAAAATCCCTCAACCAGTCCGTCAACACAAAAATTCCATATTACATCCCTGCAGGATACACAGGACACAAAGGTGGTAATGATCAACCCATTTTAATGGGTTAACCCCGAAGAAAAATCCCCTGTCCAAACCATTATATTACAATAACTAACCTAGGAAGGTAAACCGACGGCTAAAGAGGAAGGGGTCAAGTACAAAGATGTGTTTCAAGAACTTAACAAAGACATAACAATGTGGTGACAATACTTCAATAAAATGTAACAATTTAATCTTTGGGAAAATATATTATTTTATAGCAATGATCAAACTTATACACAGCATCAGCATAGGTTTAGGAGCTACCTTATTTTCATGGTCAGATAATCTAATCATCTCTCATAAGGAGGTAGATAATAAGACTTGACTTGGGAAGTAAATAATCATATGTAGACTGTCCATACATTTTGTACGGTTGTTGAATTAATATTACTATTGGGGTGTCCTAGGGATAACACGGTCCAGCAAACGGAACGATTCCCAACTAGTTCTTCGCCTTTCTATACCTTTTATTGATGATTGATGGTTCTTCATCCAAGTATAAACACTGTGGGGTCATTACTAAGGGCGACCGGCCCATTCGGTTTTCCCCCGTGTACCCGAATATTTTCCGTTTTGCGCCGATTCCCCTGAATTTCCCCGGGAATTTGGGCACGTGATCGGATTGTGGCACATCGGCGCTGGCATGTCACTGATGGAATCGGGGTGGGGGGGTCTGCCGAACGAAAACACGACGGATCGGAAAAACCACCGCATTAAAAAACAAAAATGTGTCGCGGAGCTGGCACTTACCTACAACTCCCCGGCTCGTGTAATTCCAGTGCGTTCCAGGGAACTCGGTGCAGCAGCGCCACCTGGTGGCCTTGTGGGAACTGCCTTAATAAATCCCGGCCGGAGACCTGAATCCCGCAGAGAAGTGCCGCTGAGTCGCGAATGGACCGGGGTAAGTAAATCTGCCCCTGTGATACTCTACCTGAGATACTGTGAACTTCTAACTGCTTTTGCTTGTCTGCTGATTATTCTGCCCAGATTTCTTCACTTCTTGAAGCACATAGCTGTTTCATAATTCATCCCACTATGGTTTCGGAAATAGTAAGGTCCCCTCACAGAATAGTGTCCCTAGATGTCAACTACATCCCACATGTGCCTCTAAAACAACATGAACCCTCACACAGCCAAACTGTGACCCCCTGTAAGCCATATACCATGTTACCTAAAAGGATTTATGGTATCATTATTATTAATTAATGTCAGTACAGCAGCCATGCCTCTTTACACTAGTCACCAGAAGCACCCCCTCAATCACAAATATATAGCAAAAACCATTCCATCATTTAAACATATCACAACTTTAAACCGAGCATTGTCCAGGGTAGTGAATAAATGCTTTTAGCTATCACACATACAACGAGGCATTATTTACTTTAATTGACACTAAATAAAACGCCACAAATTAGTTCACTTGTGAAGCAACAAATGGTATGCAGAACTAACAATAACCCCATGGGCCTTGAGAGAATCAATGACCATTTTTTCTCGAAAAATTTTATTATTTCTCTGAACTTACAAGTACAAAAACCATTCGAAACAGTTATTGCAGAGACTTTAAAAGCTCTGTACAAGAATTGTAAAACATCTAACACATCATGTAACTTACCAAAGAACACCAGCTTAAATTGTTAAAGAGCATGGTGGTGATGTGGGGTATCATTGTTGTGGGAACCATAATGAAAAGATGAATTGATGCTATGGCATCATCATGTTTGCAGGTCAGGGCTATCCCAGGAACATGGGCTGCATAGAATTGTTTCATCAGGTAGTGATCAGAGAGTAATAAATGTTGGTCTATTATAGACCTTAGAATTTCTTATTCACTTGATGTAAGATAATGTATTGATAAGGCAGATCACCCATTACAAGTTTTGTAGATCTGCTACTTGCAAGACTAAACTACCTTAGAAGCCAGATTACATTTTTTGGGGAGTCTTTGGTATTTGGTTAAAAGGAACATACAATGCGCAAATATTGCATTAGCTATGATTGGGCTTTCACTGTGACTTTATAACCACATAGTAGCTTGTTATACCTACTTAGAAAGCTATAACCCTTTGTTGGAAGGGAACCCTTTATATTGCTCAGGTAGAAGGGCTGGGTGTGACTGCTTATTATTCTACATCTTTGTTTTCTATAGTTATTTTTGTCAAATAAAACATGTTATTCCACTTTGGCCTTGATTTTTTATATTCCTATTACATTGTTTCTCAATGTAATATGTAGGGATTAATTAAGGGACCACCACTGTGTTGAGAATGGCCACACAGTTATCATACTCATCTGCACCCCTTGATATTGAACAGCTTTTACATACTGAACATGCAGCTTCCATAAAAATAGTAACCTACAAGTGCATGGGAAGAACAAGTAGAGAAAACCCTTTTTCTTCCTTCTACTGACTTAATTTTAGAAATGGCTATAAATAATATATAGATAGTGTGGCAATAAAGAAGAAAAAAATAATGTCCAAGAGCTAAGGAACATGAAAAGTTGAAGTGAGGTTGGTTCTGTGCATGCATTCCGTACAACTGTCCTGAATCACAGAATTGATTTATCTCATTATTGCAGAAGAAAGTTTCATATATAGAACTGAAGAACAAATTGGTTACAAAAGAACTCATCCATGCTCCTGTAACAAGCCAAGCATCGTTTTCTTACGAAGAGTTGGTAATGGAGTGGTGACATGATGGCTAAATATCGGTCAATACAATTGCATCGAGCAAGAACTGAGTTTGTTCCCACCAAAAAGTACAAATAACTCTGTGCTAGACACAGCTACTGATAGTCGGTTTGATTGATTGATAACCCCTTTAAGAGAACTGGTACATAACATTGATAAAATATGTCTAAAATGGCTACATAACAGATAAAGAGTACATCGGCTTCTGAAGGCTCTCATTACTGAAATACAACCACGAATGAAACATTTCCTGCCATGTAAGTAAATAGGACAAAAATATATAAAAAGATTAAAGGAAATATATGTGATGGATTGGAAAATCCCACTAAGATAAATTCATTTATAAGCTTCTGTTCAGGGAAAGACTTTTCATTTCACTGGATGCAGCTGAAAACCTAGAAACAATTGTGATGTTCTTTAAATTTTAATGTTCTAAGGTAATTGATCTACTGTAAATAATACCATAACCGGAAGCAGCACCTGACACAGATGGAACAATGACATATTCCTTTTGGGCGTTACATTAAGGAGATACCATATTTAGATAGGGATCCGGTTGACATTGTTATCTTATTGTTATTTTCAAGTGAATTAATATAAATGAAATAATAAAAAATATTTTCTATAAATCTTAATCAGCAAGGTGTTTCCATGTCCACTTACTTTACCTATCCTCCTAATTGCCTTACATGCTGAGTTCTGACTTTTATCTGGATAAACAATGGACAGATGCTCTATGGAAGGGTGATGGAGCAGTGAGTTGTACATTGAACAAGGCATAATAACCCATAAGTGTTACTCCCTACTGAACAACTATGATAACTTACCATTTAAGATTGATGAAAAATGAGGCAATGTACACATTCTAATAATAGGCAATGTGATTTTTATAGAGACTGTGAAAAAATAGTCACTATAACTGCAATCAATTCCTTCAATGAAACAAGCAAGGACAGAAGCACAGGCAAATGCAGAGGAAGAGCAGAGCACAGGATGAAGAACTATAAAATGATCATGACTTAAGAGAGGAAAAACAAGAAATGGGATATGAGACGGTACACAAGTGATTTTATTTATTATTAATTATATATAATGTAAATTGATTGCATAACAACCTGCATAGAACTTCTATCTACCACTGTAACATTCACTGTGTAGGGGTTATATTGGGATTACAGATCTTTGTACTTTGGATTATTGTTTTGAAGGGAAAATGCAGTTTTTAAAAGTCTATGAGATCTTTGTAATGTGTTCCTAGTCTATCTATCATATCTGGTAACTGTGTCTCAAGTACTTGAGAAATGTACTTTGTCATGAGAGGGACTGTGAGAGAGAGACACCGTCTGTGATCCAAACTCTGTGTACCCGAACCTATACCTGCCCCTTAATCTTCTCTGTGTAATTCTGACTTTTTCGGAACACCGTTCCTATACAAACCAAGTTCAGGAGCCCTCGTGAACCTGGTCTGACAGTGGTGGCAAACCTATGGCACTGGTGCCAGAGGTGGCACTCGGAGGCATTCTGTGGGCACCAAGGCTGTCGCCCAGGCACAGAGTTGCCAGACTGGGCATCTTCCCCTGCAGTCTCAGGCAGTCCAGTAGTGCCCTGCTATTTTAAAATGACCCATCTCTGTGCTGCTTGGTCCTGTCCGAAAAGTGAAAAGGTGTCGGATTGAGCCCAAAGATTTGGTAGCAATAAGTGTTGTACTGCCCTAAATTGCCGTGTTGGCACTTTGAAAAGCTAATTGTTTTTGGGTCTCATTTGGGCACTCAATCTCTAAAAGTTCGCCATCACTGCCCTAAGACATAGTAAGGAATGCTGACCTGAGTCCCTGAACATTAGGGTTGGCAAGGCTTGTAGGTAGGTGACAGGGATTGGGTGGGTTAATTAGGGAGCTAGCACCTCATGCTCCACCATGACACATGTATGTTGACCAACAAAAAACATAAATTACAATATCTAATGCTTGAATATCACAATCAACAAGAAAAAGAAAAACTGTAGTAGCTCCTTAAGAGTTTTACTGTCTTTGAAGCCTCCAAAAACATTTAATTTAAACTACTCACATCATGAATCATTCTGAATCCCTGAAAGGCTGATAGTTCAAGTTTCATACTAGTATATATAGGAATGGTCACACATTATTTGCTTACAATATTGTGACTCAGGAGATTATTCATAAATGATAATCCCAGATCCACTTAAAGTAAATAATTTTATTGCCAAAAGCAGCAATAACATATTTAAATACAATATGTTAACTGTTCAAGTCTATTTTAAAACCATAATTATCACATGATTATTCACAGTATTATTAATATTAGCTTTTTTTTTTTAAACTAATATATTTTTCAAAACATCAGTATAAATTGCAATTACCTCTCTAAGTAACCAAAATGTTATCACTTTCTCATTCTGCATTTCTGACATGGCCTGACTATATTCTTCAATGTTCTATAACTTATTTTATAATTTGAATTGTTATTTTACACAATTATAATATTCTTATATATGACATGCCTATCAATAATGCCAAATAATTACAACATTAGATTAGATGTTTATATGCTAACTATGACATTTATGTAAAATAAAAAGCAAAATGCAAGCCCTCACTTACAAATAGGTTGATAATATGTGTAAATCTGTATGGAAGATCGCCAATAGCCAGTCAAAATGGAAGTATTTTGTGATAGCATAGGATCATGATATATGTAACTCTATCTAAAAAAAAATTAAAAATCATAGTCAGCCATATACAAACAAAACCTGTCATAATTAGGCTCATGCACACAGCCGTCAGGGGAAACTATGTACGGTCGCGGCTTGTACAGCTATGGCGCACGGGCATGGAACCAACAGCTAAAAGGGCCGCATCTATGGCCATATGGCTAGTATTTTCTAGGGAGAGGAGCTGGGGTGAGCGGCACTCACCTCCTCTCCCACGCTACGGTTATGGCGGGCATTCGTTCATGTCCATTGAGCCTTATTTTGTGTGACAGAAATTTCTCATCAAGAAACACTGTAAATGTAAAAATATCACTGTAGAGACAAAAAAACAGAGAGGTGTCTCGAGCTATAGAACAAATTGTGAACTTTAATCTGAGTTATCCAAGGAAAAAACTGTGGTAGCCGAGCACGTGTTATAAATTCAAAACATCGCTTTTATTAATATCCATTTAAAAGCACAAATTAAGTGCATGACGGTGCAGGTTACAGAGGCAAAAAAACCGTTACTCTTTCTCAGCTCACTGCGGAGCCTTAATCATGGTTTGCACTGCAACATTAAAAAAACCTTTAAACCCTAAGGTACACCTGAACAATTAGTGGCTGCCAACATCACATCCGGCAACATAGGCGTCGACACAACAGTTACTTGTATAAGTTTCACAAAAATGTAGACATAATATAATAGAAGAATATCAAAGATACATACACTGTCCTCCATAAGTTGTAGTAATTATGACAGGTCATCCGGCAACATAGCGTCGACCACCCTATATATTTATGTCTACATTTTTTGTAAACTTTATACAAGTTAACTGTTGTGTCGACGCCTATGTTGCCGGATGTTAACTGTTGTTTCGACACCTTATGTTTGTTTTCCTGTGTATACCTTCACTCCTATTTCCTCCCACCGCTCTTATGAGGGAACAAGTGTATGTTATCTTATCTTTTTGATATATCTTCTATATATTTAGTCTAACTTTTTTATGTAACTTTATACAAGTAACTGTTGTGTCGCGCTATGTTGCCGATGTGGTTGTGCCCACTAATTGTTCAGGTGTACCTTAGGGTTTAAAAGGTTTTTTTTTAATGTTGCACGTGCATACCATGACTTAAGGCTCCGCAGTGAGCTGAAACGCGTAAGGTTTTTTGGCCTTGTAACCTGCACCGTCCATGCACTTATTGTGCTTTTAAAATGGATATTAATAAAGCGATGTTTTGAATTTATAACACTGCCCGCTACCCACAGTTTTTTCCTTGAAGTTTTCCCCCCCCCCCCCCCCCCCCCCCCCTAATTGTTTTCGTATTAATAAAACAAATAAACACTTCCCTACTTCCGGTTTATGAACCAAATACCGAATTTCACAGTTATAAATTCCCACCTGACTCTATCAGTCCGGGTGTACCCATTTCAGTTGCCCCTAGACACTACCCTGTAACTGCTGACTTGGGGTCCGGGGACGCATCTTTGGATTTAATGTTTGTGACCGTGGTGCTCAACTTCTCCTAGGCTCCCTGCCTCTACCCCCCGCAGTTTAGACGACTCACCCAGACACTCACTTCCTGCCTGCAAACACAACACTTGTGAGGAGAGAATCTGAAATCTACGGCAGATACGTTTTTTAGTCAAGGGGGAAAGGGAAACGGCACATATATATTGTGTAAATACTTGGGATTGAGATTTGAAGAATTTTTTTTTCTTTTGTGGTAAATCCCCTTTAAGAAAGTGTGCGAAGTGCATTGCGTGTCTGTGGACGTCAATGAATGTACTAACTGCAATGCGTTCTTACATTTGTGTCCACAGTTTCTGGCATATTTCTGCATGTAAGGGACTTCACACAGCGTATGCCCGCCGTGGCGAGCATAACCGCCGTGTGCTGGAAGGAGGAAGGAGGGCGGCCCCTCCTCCCTCCATAGAGATCACTGCTCCTATCTTTTTGCGGTGGTGGCGGGCCGGATCGGTTGGGCCCACATGTGTGGCACCGCATCTGGCCCGCTAATTGCGGTATGGGGGACGTCAAATTTTGGGCCCCGCATGTACGGCCCCGCGAGACGGCCAGTGAAGTGCCCCCTAAGTGTTGATGTATGTATAACACATAATTGTAAATTTAAAAGATGTTTGACAATATGGATGTATGTTTTTTCTGAATTGGGTATGAATCATATAATTCCATAGAGCAGATTAATAATTTGTGTTTACGTCATAGAGTTGATGTTTTTTTTATTTACTAGAGATGTTATATATGGTATTATTTTATATGTATAAGGTCCCAGTTTAAACCCCTCCATCATGAGCCCTCTCAGTCCTCCTGTCCCCATCATTTTATAACAGTGAAAAACAGAGCGCTGCAGCCCTGTGTTAATTTTCCCCATAACATAAAACACTGTGGAGTGGCATTTTGGTAAATATTTTTGGGGAAAGAATGGGTGACCATAAGACATTTTGTTCTCTTCTTCTGGTATTTAGTTTTTTCCATTACGGTCTTCTATGAGCATATACGATGATAATGGAATTAATACCCGAGAATGTGAACCGGACTCATACTTGAGTGGGTTTTAATGTACAGTATTGTTGGAACATAATATAGTGATTGCATATTACTAGATATGATTTTTTGAAGAATTTACATTACACCCATCTACAAGAACAAGATTACAATCAACACTGGACTAATTTTTTCCCTTTTCCACACATAGTTTTTTGCAAGCAGCGCTAGTTTGTTTTCAATGAGGTTTCCTGCGAGCCAGCACCTGAGATATGGCATTATTGAGGTTCTAACAGGCTGAAATTTTGAGTTTATGAATGGATCCTTTAACAGTTGGTGTATATATGCCTCCTGCTGGCTGCAGCTAACTTTATACAAGTTAACTGTTGTGTCGACGCCTATGTTGCCGGATGACCTGTCATATATTTACTAAATGACCTGTCATATATTTACTAACAACTCTTATGAGGACAAGTGTATGTATCTTTGATATATCTTCTATATATTTATGTCTACATTTTTTGTAAACTTTATACAAGTTAACTTTTAAGTTATAACTACAACAAAGAAAGGAAATATGCAAGGGACTTGGAAGATTATGCCAAAAATCAAATTTATGATGGAAATAAACCGTCCCAAAAATTATAAAAACATCAAATCCATCTGAAAAAAGATATACGACTCCAGCTTCAGATGCTTCGGATACCCAAAGAAAAGTAAATTTACGTCTTCTGAGGCGAAACGTCTGACACTCAAGCGAATAACTGCCAAAAATCCACCCGGTGTAACAAAAGAAGATATATAAAGTAAAACCTTCCCAATAACCCATCAAAAAACGGGGCAAGCGAAACAGACGAGAGGCAACAGAAAGGAGATATACAACTCGCAAAACCAAGAAATAGAATAAACTTGAATTATTTGACAATGTCATATACTGTCTCCACCCAATTCTATCAGAAGACCAACTACTGTTGGCAAAAGGTCTGAATTACGTTGCCATCTCAGAATTTCGATATTTTTCAAACCTACTTGATGTGAATCGATTTGTGAGGACGCTCCAGTCAAAAGACATTTTTTTATCGATGATCCTGTTTTCTGAAAACGTATGCTTGCTCCATGACTAATGCTCTTTTACTCCCAGGTGGATAATGAATTCACTGACCTCTTTCACGAACAGAATGCCATTCTGGACCTACATGAGCTCAGTGGATTTACAGAAATTCCCCGGATGACCTTCTAATGTCAAGTATGCCATGACTAATAATGATGTTTACCCATAAAATCTAGGGTACTGCGCTTGATGTGTTTCAAACACTTGTAGAAGAGAGAATTGCATACTTTAAATAAAAGTACACGGCGGCCAGAAACACGAATAATAATAATCTCAATGGTGCACAATTTTTGAGACTGCATACACTAAAAAATAACACTCATCTCAGTTCGCAAGTCAGATAAGGGGGCTCGGTTGTGGTATTTGATTCTGGATTATACATACAATTGGCAAGAGATATTTTATACGACCCGAATAATATGTCAGATTACGGTCAGACCCTACGCCCTCCACCCTGGTTACCTTAAACCACTTGTTAATGATGGCTTAGCTTGGGAGTTTTGGATGCCAAAACAGCCAAGTATCTGTGTCATTGAGAATTCCAGCATGCCTGTATTTCATGGCCTCCCAAAAAATAAAAAACATTTTTCGCCTCCCCTCCGTCCAATCATTCAGGCATTGGGTCTCTCAACGAGCGGCTCAGTGCCTGGGTTGATTCGCACCTACACCTCTTGTAGTGAGAACTCCAGGGTTTCTTAAGGACATTTCAGATGTATTACGCACGTTTGATGATTTCAAATGGAAGAAGTCATTTTTATTTGGTACCTGCGATGTTGTCAATTTATATTCATGTATCCCCCATACCCTGGCCATCAAGGCCATCCATTACCACCTCAACAGATATAGTCTATTGATTCTGATTTAAAATGTTTTTACTTTCCTGTGTGAATATTTACTTAACAACAATTTTTTTTGTTAATGGAGAGTATTTTTTTACAAATTTGTGGCGCCCCAATGGGCTCAAAATCTCCCATCAATAGCCATACTTTTTGTGGATGGTGGAAGAGAGAACCATTTTTTCCATTATAACCCTTTTTACGAAATATTATTTTTATGGAAGGTATGGGGATGACATACTGATGGTATGGCAGGGTGGTGATGCATATCTTTTTCGGATTTTGTCAGACATCCAATGAGAATGACTTCAATCTAAATTTACATCTGAAACACCCCTACAGCTATACACTTTTTGGAAATAAATTTAAGAGGCATACCAAACAAAGGAACTGTTGTTACCACTATGTTCGAAACCATTAGCAGGCAACTCCATTTTGTCGCATCTAGCAGTCATCCACCACCATACTGCACGCAATTCCGTACGGTGAATTTTTACGAGCACGGCGCATTTGCTCCACCGATGCGGAATTCGTGCACAATCATTTATATCGAAAACAAACTTAGAAAGAGAGGGTACTCCCCATCCTTGTTAGAAAATGCTAGGGAAAAGCTGGAAAAATAAATAGGAAAAATTTACTGGAGAGAAAGAATAATCCTATTTCTGAGTCGGTCGCTACGTATATACCTACCTTAGTACTCCGTTACAGCACACAATTCAACAGTATCAAAAACATTATTCGGAAATAGTTCCGGTATTGAATCAAGATAATGTCTTGTGTGAGATCATGAGGAATGGCCACAGAGTGTCGCAAGCGTGGTAAAACGTTGGCAACATTTTGTCGCCTAGTGTCCCCAATATGAATGTTAAACCCCACAGTTGGCTGTCGATGACAGGTTTTTAAAGTGGAGGTAATAGATGTAATGTTTGTGTTTGCAGCCAACAAACAGTAGAATCACAACTGACACGGGTGCCAGTAGAAAGATAAAAACCCTTATCAACTGCAACACACATAAGTGGTGTACATCATTGTGCACATGTTTGTGCATATTTATGTTGGATGCACAATACACAGAAGTTAAAACAAGGATAGCTCAACATTTAACTAGCTAAAGAATGGAGACGTCAATGCCTCAGAGCTGCCAAACACTTATAGAGACACACAATAAGAACCTTTGTGGTTTCTCCCTTTTGCATTGAACATGTTAATCGAACCTTAGGGGAGGCAATTGGAGAAAACTCCTCCTCAGGAGGGAGGCTTTTGGATCTCGCACTAAATTCCAGGTCCTCATGGCATGAATTTTAGAATGACCTGTCATATATTTACTAACAACTCTTATGAGGACAAGTGTATGTATCTTTGATATATCTTCTATATATTTATGTCTACATTTTTTGTAAACTTTATACAAGTTAACTGGTGTCGACGCTATGTTGCCGGATGACCTGTCAAATATACTAACAACTTATAGAGGACAAGTGTATGTATCTTTGATATCTCTTCTAT
>CM033641.1:226911450-227054053 GCA_019512145.1 Engystomops pustulosus | reverse complement strand
GAGCTGTGATTGGTTGCCATGGGCAACTGGAAATATTCTGACTTTCAGACAGCTTGATAAATCTGCCCCATTATGTCAGTGACACACTGCTTTTTCTGGCTTTTTGATTACTTGTTTTGAGTGTGTCGACCATTACTTTTACTTGGCGTTACACTTTGCTGTGCAAGGTTCATTTTTCTTTGATTGTGCATTTTCATCTTGCGATCAGCAAAAACATGGCAGAAAACTTTAGGGTACTCATCTTAATCCATAAGTCCATAAATGTTAAAGCTCCGTACCAGACACAATAGCAGGCTGTTTCACCGAGGGCTCCGCATACCGTGTGACGTTTCAGAGATCACACCTCCTTCCTCAGACATGTCTGAGGGATTTAGATGAGTACCCTAAAGTTTTTTGCCATGTTTTTGCTGATTGCAAGATGAAAATGTTTTATGGAAAACATTTTTGCACAAAATTAAAGTATTTACCTGCGGAGAGCAGAGAAAATGTAAAGTATTGAGTCAGAGGAACTAATTGCTTGTATCAACTTTCCACATCCTCATCCTTTAACACAAGTTGTTGGGCATTTGGGAACTCTATAACAGGTGGGCAGGTGGATGGACCATGAAATCCCATCTAGAAGAGTTATCAGAGAACAAGAGTGACTGCTGCATGACCTGTGGCAGAGGAGTCCTTGCTGCTTTGAACAGGGGTGAGTTGGAGGGCCCAAAAGCGGTGGAGAAGGATGAAGACAATCTTTGTAATGCCTTAACTTCGCCTGACATCTCCATTCTGGAAATATACACGCAGTATTTCACTCTGCCTTGAGAAGGCCAATTATTTAAAATTTCTAGCTGCCCTTTTATTGCCACTATGGGACACATTTACTTACCTGGACCGAGGAGTTCACCGAAAGTGCATTGTCCGACAATAATGCACTGTGTCGCGATTCACTAATCGCAATTCACTGTTGCTTCCCCGCTCAGGTCCTCCGGAGTTCACCTTCTTCTTCATGGTGCATGTAAGTGCATTGCCTTGCGATACAATTTGAAAGTTAAATCCCGCGCTCAGTCCTAATCAGTCGGATCGTCTGACGGAACGCCCCCAAATTTCTGTCGCATGAAAGCCAGGGCAGATGCACCAAAATCCGATCGCCTGTGACATAATGCCAGTGCAGACCCCTATTAAATACCTGTCAAAGCTGTGTAAAACCCGAAAACAACACACAGTCCAATGAAAGTGCACGCTCGGACCCTTAGTAAATAAGTCCCCATGTGTCAGCTCTCTACACCCTACTAGCCTCCTATGACAGACCTTTCTGGGTGCCCATTGACTTCAATGGAGATGGTCTTCACGTCAATGTTTGACCTGAATTCTAATGATCCCGCTCATCACTAGTCATGTTTTGTCTGGCTGCTAAATAATTAGGGTCCTATTGGGTTAATAATAATAGAATTCTGTCAGAACCAGAATTCACTGATTCTCCGTGAGTTGTAAAAGCACAGTCATCATTGCCTAAAAATAGGATCAGAAAGAAATATGCTGAAAATTCTGATTGTTTTGGAGGTTCTGGCATTATTGATGAATGGGTTGCTAGCAGTAGCTAGCTTGGTTTATACTATGAGCATCAAAGTACTGACAACTGGTTGGAGATTGATGACTGTCCATTCCTTTACCTAGCCATGCCCTTTGATATATGTACTACTTATGAGTAAGGGCATAAGTAGTACATTGCATTATTCAGATGGTCCACTGGTGCTATGGGAAGCAGGTGCATCCTAAATAGCACTTCATAATTCGAACAATAATTACATCCTATAAATAGCTCAAGACTACCCTTCTCAGGTCAAACTGGTAAAGCTCCACAAAGCAAGGACATCAGTATTATAAATGATAAATGTTCTATTCTCAGAATTGTTATCATGAGACTATTTTAACACAAGTTTTTTTTTTTTTTTTACCAGTCATTGATGTGATATTTGATAGATGTATCAGAAAGAATTAGTACAATCTGCCAAAAGCTTATTTGCAGAATTTATAATCTCTTATACTCTTAGCAGTTCTTAAGATCTTCAAATGTAACTCATCAATCATATTTCAAAGAAACCACCTAGATACTGTGAGCCCGTACATTTCATCTTTTATTACTAACATTAAAGGGAGTCTACAGGATTATTAAAACAGTCCTGATGTTTTGTTTCTATTTGCTAAATTCAAATAACTGCCAGTGGCTTGGAGGACTAAGTACTACACTGATTTATTTAAAGGGGTTGTTGTCCAACGAATGCAAGTTCTCATTTTATCAATCCTATTGAAGAAGTTAAACATTTTTTATTGGAATATTTAAATAAATGTAGACGTTTTATTTTTCACAGCATCTCTGGCTCTTAACAAAGTGAATGTGGCAAGTTAGGCATGTGCAGCAGAACTAGCTGTTGAGCTGGATCTATCTCTGCAAACCTAACTTACAATAACATTTTTGAGTTGGTCAAACTAAGTCCATAATCCTGCAACTATTTGTTTGACTTGTTAGGAGTAAAGTTAAAGTTTGCTACATCTGTAGTTTAAATGCATTATTTAAGATTGTAGAGGCTTAACATATGCAACATATTTTTATCTGTTTACTTTTTTATTCATTATTAGAATTGTAAAAGTAATTGATTTCTAAGTTTTGAAGGGTGTCTGTGCACTTGACTGAGATAGATATTGAGAAAACATACAAAATGTCAAAGAACCCCTGTGAGGACTGTACATATAACCTTTTTCTATTCTTGTTTCTCTGGTACTGACCCCTGGTGGGAGAATCAGTGACTTAGAACTTTCCTCTAAAGACTCATATATTCAAAATCCTCAGGAATCTATTCATAGTCATGACCTCTAGACTTACTTTGAAGAATTTCATTTCTGTATCACTGACCTCACTATTGTTTTATGAACCCATCTTTTTTCATTGTATTTCCTAGAATGAAAATCTAAAGAATCACCTTTGACCTGGCAGTTCACAGACATTTTAGTGCAGTTCATGATTAAAAATGAATTCTTAATATTTAAAATTTTGTTTACAGGTTGAAAAAAATCATATTTGTGTGGATCCAACACCCCTCTGCAGCTAAACAGTGTCACTGCAGTTTAGCTTCCATCCAAATCACTTAATTCAGCTTCCTAAAAAGATGGGTAGTTTATATAAAATGAAGGTCAATGCTTCTTGAACCCCAATATGTATTCTAAAGTACTGTACATATGTCAAATATTTTTGAGTAACAATGTTCTAATATACTTTATTCTCGTGAGAATAATCGATGACATTCTCCTACATTTCTAGTGTCACGGGGAGCCATGTGAAAATGATCCTTAGAAGCTAATCTGGACTTGCAATATTTTTATATGTGCAATATGTGCATTGTCAGTCAAGACATACTATATATGACCAACTAGAAGAACTGATTAGAACACCAGGAAGTGGGTTCATGGGGTCCATTGTCACGTAATTGCTGTGTCAGCTGTTTGACCTCCAGTATCGAACATAATCGACAGTATTTTGGAAAGGTAAAAATTATTGACTCTGGTACCCTTTAAATGACTATTTTAATGTGAACATTCTTTAAATAAAATTCAAAAGCATTTGAGATTTTTAAGCAATTCAGAGCTTTGTACTATGTATAACATTAGATTAAACATTGTAAGATATTTAAAATGCTGAATTGCTAATTGACTGGACTCAATTTCTGAAGTCATGAGATTGAAAGAGTCAAAAGAATATGAAGGAAGTCACTTTAAAATAATTTAGAAAAGTTGACTTCTTAGGTAACTTTCGCCCATTAAGTGCCCACTGTGATTCCTTAGATGTCTATCCCTTTTTTTGCCATTCTCAGGTCAGGACTACTCCAAATGACTGTAAAAACTTCTTTTATTTCATACAATACCATAAACTATAAAAGTACATGTTAAAATCTGAATATTAAAATCTTGGCAAAATGTGTTTCAAGTCTGCATCGGACTCGATGGATATAATATTATAGCAACTAAAGAAGAGTCCGATCCAGACTAGAAACAAGTTTTGCTAAAATTTTTATTTTTCAAATTTTAACATGTTGGATTCCCAAGTACAACCCACAACACTGAACCTCGCAAGGAATAGAAGCATAACATATTAAAAAAACATATAAAAAAGGAAGATAAGAAGAGACAAGATACTTCATATGCAGCTTTCTTGTTTTAACTTTTGTCCATTATCTTTTAGTTGATTAGTTTAGGGAAAATTAGTTTTCTTTTAGTTTAATGAAAATTAATGAGTAAAGCCAACGTGACTTACAATGTCAGAAAGTGACCTCATAGAAATACATCATTTGTTTAAATAGTAGTTAAATGCATTTCTATAATGAGTGATGAATTTCATATTTCTGGGTCCCCCCTTATCCTAATGTATAGCTCTGCCCTGAGGCAGCAGAGAGATTTTGGACTGCAGGTAGGAGGAAATTGACAATCTTGCTTCTTCCCAACTCTCCTAACTTTGGGAGAATGTGCTACATCCTACTGATGTGTTACTTCCACTCCCATATCTTCTGGACCCCAAACTAATTCATGGGTTGTATTTTATGTAAATTAGTCCTTATCTGTAATCTCTCTGTAGGAACCTCTGATATACTGTAGCTTTACTATACAATAACATACATAATTGGAAATCCCTAAACAACAAGGACAGCAAAAAATATAATTGATGCTCTTGCAATAAATCAGTGTAAGCCCAAGTGTATTATGTGACTTACTGTTTTACTCTCCTTATTAGAACAGGAAAGGGTACACAGCATTCTCTTAACAAGGCGCATAATTTGGAGGGAGCAAGCTAGTTGTTGATCCTGTTCAGGATCCTGGTTGATATCAATATTATAGCAAAAACCGCAGCACAGGGTGAGATGAACAAACTCAAAAGAGTGTCTTTTTTCACCAACTGCCATGCAGTCTTTATCAAGCATTATTACAAACTTGGGAGACATTAAACATGTGTTATATTTCCACACCCCTACTTTTTGAATGGTGGAAAAAAACACATTTCTGACATAAGCTATTTTACCTTTTTCTACCATTATAGTGGCTTAAGTAGCAGTCTGCTCTATCATACTTTACTGTTATTAACCCTCACTGACCCATGATAAATCACAGGGATTTGTTACATAATGGGGGAGATTTATCAGAAGTGTCTGAGGTAAAACTGTTCTAGTTGCCTATGGAAATCAATCAGAGCTCAGCTGTAATTTTATAAACTGCTGTGGGAAAATGAAAGCTGAGCTCTGATTGGTTGCAATGGGGCAACTACAACAGTTATGCTCTAAGATACTTCTGATAAATCTCTACAATGAGTCTATAATGACAGCTAAGTCTGAAGTATGATACTATTCTAATTTCTAATTTCTAAATCTTTGTTCGTGTAACCATTTTCCTAACATTTTCCAAGAAAATCCCAATGCAAGACTTGATTACTTCTGGATGTCATTCAGGATGTGATGGTATAAAAAATATTGGCCTTTAAGGTTTTCATTTCAATACTTTTACCTTATTTAATTATACAATACATTTTACTGTAAAATCCATTTTCTGCTTCCAGAATTTTGACTTATACCTTATTTTATGCTGTGCGGGGAGCATTAGCACAGTTTCCTATTTAACAAAGCATGAAATGAAGAATATATTATTCTAACTCGACAATGGGAGATGTTAAAAATGCTTTACTACCTATAACTCTAGTACCACCCACTGAATTTCTATAATATATCTTTTATCATGCTAATTGTCAAACAAATACTTTTATACTTGCTAAGAGGAGCTTTCAGTATTATCAAAATAGAGGAGACTAGATTGTTTTAGGTGGATGTGAAGACGTTAGTGGAACAATGAATTTAGGTTTAGGTTTTCATAAATAGGATATTTCAGGATTACTGGATAACTGTTAAAGTGGGTTAGAAATAAGTCATCATTTGTACACATTCAAGGTACATGGAAAACTGATCATGTTATTTACTTGTGTGACCTTATATAATATGAATGGTGACAGCCAGATCCCTTTATAGTTGGGGTCCTAAAAATTTCATTTATGAGTAGGCTATTGGAAACTGTCGTTGTCTATGAGGACATAACATTTGTAGATTTAGCTGTCTACACTACTTCACCTTCATTAAGTTATTGGGAAGGCCACCATTGTCTTTGCATTGTCTTGCAATCTCTTGAATTGTCTTGCAGTCTCTTAATGGGCATTTTTTATGTCACTAGCATCATGGGTTCCTTTTCAAAATGGAACCATGCTGTCATGGGTGCCCCTGCGATGCATATCCCTGGTCGCAGGTACACCGGTGTGCACCCAGAGCCGGCCTGTATGTCAACTTTCCTGGCTCCAGCGACGATCACCACAGAGCCTGCATGTCCCCGTTACCTAGGGTGTGTGCGCGCCGGCTCTGTAAAATTGGCACAGCGCCTGATTGCATACTGGCAATTCCTGGCTGTGTATCTGCAGTATTTTTATGTTTGTAGAATTTTGAAGAAACATTACGATAGATATTCATTGCACATGACTGCAATATGAGTGAAGTCCAGATAATCATTGAGTAATCTATTACAGGTACATTAGACAATAACTGTACGCTGCTGAGTAACAAACTTGTCCATAAAAAATGAACACCAGATTTCCTGGTGCCTAATTGTTCGAAAAGGTCAATAATCACCTCTGAATTTCAACAGTCTAGTGAAGCGGACGCATTGCCTTTATGGCATATTGCCAGACATAAAAACCTCCATAGTACGTCAAGGTTCTACATGTTTGGGAAGCTACATCAGATTTAATTGTCATCATGTAGCACTTGTCTACTCTTTAAAATTACAGCTCCAACTATGAATTCTGTACATACTACAAAAACTGGCTGGTATTAAGCTGTAGATTATATATCTACAGCATATGGAAAGAAAAGCTAAGTTGATCTTAAAGAGGACCTTCCACCACTTTCACCAAGATGCATCTTTTAATAGGTGCACTGATTTTGACACTGATGGAATTTCCCTGTAGCCTCCATCAATTTCCATAATAAAAATCTCTAATGTTGTAAGATTTCAAGTGGCTGCTCCTTTTTTATGCTATTTTTAATGTAATTGAAGTATCTACTGTGTACTGTACTGTAATATCTTGGCATTTGAGCCTCTGGATATATTTCTCTTGAAACTGGTTAGGGTAGTAATGTTTATCACCTGTAGTCCCATCAGGCCGCAAAGACTTTTTCTTACAATTCCTATGCACCCTAAGGGGAATGATATAAATGATATTGTATTATTCTTGTGATGGTCCTGCCACTGACTGCATTGACTTCATAAGAGATAAGACACCCTGAATCTGGAAATATGGAAAAACTTGCCTAGTCTCGGCTGGTGAACTTAGCTGAGAGGAACAGAACAACCGCTTTGTGACTTTCTTTGGGCAAAAATTAGCGTCTTCAAAAAGAAAAATAATTGCAGACAACACACGCCAGAGAATGTTCTCTTAACAAGCACAAGCCATAATTAGCACCCCAATCAAAAACACTTAAAGGGAACCTGTCACCAGGAGACCCATTCTTAGCACTCCCCCAGGCCCGACAGAGCATAGTACATACGCTGCCAAAGTGTTTTTGTATTAAAAATTGGGTTTACAGAAAAAAAGATATGTTATATTGTACCTTTCATTAGCATCTGCTGTGTGACTAGGCAGTTGCCAAATGGGAGGGAGCAGTTCCCCCCCACCCTTGGGAAACATGTGACCTTTTCAAATATATGAAAACACCCATCACTTGGCTTAGCGACGCCTCCTGCTCCAGTACAGCCAATCCCGAGTGAATGGAGTTATTCATATATTTGAAAAGGTCATATGTTTCCCAAGGGTGGGGGGGAACTGCTCCTTTCTAGCCCCTCCCATTAGGCAACTGCCTAGTCACACAGCAGATGCTAAGGAAAGGTACACAATAACATATCTTTTTTTCTGTAAAACCAATTTTTTATACAAAAACACTTTGGCAGTGTATGTACTATGCTCTGTGGGGACTGGGGGAGTGCTGAAAATGGGTCTCCTGGTGATAGGTTCCCTTTAAGTCAAATTAGACTCAGAAAAAAGCCAAAATGGAAACTAGACCGACAAAAAAACTAGAATGATATAAACCCTTATCCCCTGTGTACTTCCAAGACTTACTAACGCTATTAAATAGAGTAGTAGTTGAAGATGTCTAGTCCCTGTTGGACATGCTGCTTTGCTCATTATGAATGAATGAAATATATGGAGCTAAACTTTTCATGTACTGGTTTAGATGCTTGGGCACACATCAGATAGGCCATCAATGATATTTTTTTTCCTCTGAAATAATATTCAATTTTTACATTATTGATTGATGCCAATCTTTCTGTTTTCCAGAAAGTATCCCTTAATATCTTTATAGGTTTTCCTTGAAATCATCCTAGACATGTAGTCTCGGGGGTCTAAGTGTGCAGGGCATACTCCAAACCTACTTCAAGCAATATAATGTGGTAGACAGAGAGTGAATGGAAAAAGGTTTCATACACATTGACCTGAGCAAAATAGAATTAAAGAGGAAAAAATGATGTTAGTGTTCCCCAAAGGACGTGCTCCAGCAGGCTAAGTCCCAAAGTAAAAACTCCATTTAATACAGTGATATTGACTACTGCCCATCTGTAATATGTTTCTGACAAGCTTGTTCTTTGTAAGCTGCTCTCTGCAGCAGTTAACATGGATTGACATCTAATAGTGATACCACTGCTCCAAGAGGACATTTATCAGCTGCCAGAAAAGCTGAAAGCAGAGCTACTGTCATTATTTCTAGTGACATTGAGTAGACTGATGAGGACTCTGTAAGTATGTTATGATATTATCATATAATGGTGAGGAGCACGAAGAGCATTACGCTCAAGCCATCCATAGATAATATGGCTATTCTACAGCATGCCATTACACTAATATGTTTTTCACTGAAACAAAGCACCATCATAACGTCATTTGGAGCTGATCACATTAGGAAGTTTTGTTTCAGTTCTTCAGGCTGTCTGTTTGATTCTAAAAATGGCAAGCTGGAGGCAGACTCTTTCATCTGCACAATTCAGATATTCCACAAGCTTTAGCTGTGTTTTATGTTTATTTATGACGTAGTCTTCAGATGCAGTAGATGACCTGGAAATATGGGAAATTCTAATGTTTGCTATGCTATGGCATGTGCTTACATTGTACAGTTGTGTATCTCCTACTGCTACTGGTTACTAAGGGTATTGACACAATGGGGCACATTAACTTACCTAGTCCCTGCATGACCCCCGAGGTGCGTTGTCCGACGAGGATGAAGTTTTCTGCAACTCAACAAGATTGTGCGCCCGAGATCCTGCATGTGTTGCTTCCCCGCTCAGGTCCACCGGAGTTCACCTTCTTCTTCCTGGTGTATGTGGGTGCATGTCTTGCGACACAATTTGACTTGCTGGCCCGCCCCCTCCCGATTTGTGTCGCATGAAAGCCGGTGTGATTACGACACAATCCGATTGCGTGCAACGTAATCCCTGGCGCGATCCCTGAAAACAACGGAAAGCCCGACAGAAATGCGGCCGTGGGACCTTTGTAAAAAAAAAACCCACTCAAAACCCCATTTATTAGGATATTTTAACATAGACTTAACTAAAGTCACCACTGGATCCACTACTGAATCACCTGCAGTAGTCACATATCCATGGAAAAATGCTAGCTCAGGAGATTAAGTGGCATGTAAGGAGATTGGTTATTTTACAGAGTTCTAAGCATGTTGTACAGAAAATGGGCTAGACCATCCCTTAAAGGGAACCTGTCGGGCATATCTAGCCCCCCCCCCAAATTAAAGCGCCTACCTCATTTACTGTAGTGAGTTGTTGTGTATGATGATATTGGAATGAGTCAGTGGCCCCTGTGAATTATAAAGTGAACCATTCTGCATTGTCATTCTATAAAATTGGTCAGCTGGGTGCTGAGTCGGGCTGCAACTACCCCTTCCTCCTTTGTCCTTTTGTAAAGACGCCCCCTGCAAGCCTTCTCCTCCTCTTAACCAAATTTGAGCTCAGTTGAAAGTGGACAAATCAATATGAAAATGTTTAAGATTGATTCCAACTCAAAAAGACAGAACTACATATGGTCTTTCAATGCCAAAAATTTCACAGATTCACAATTGTATCTTAGCATAAAAAATAATGGGGCACATTTACTAAGGGCTGTGTGCCAGTTTTCTGTCTGACTTTGCAAGTACTTTTCAGTGAAAACTGCTTGCACAAGTATTTAAGAATTGTCCACGCCACATTTGTGTTGTATGTGACTGTTTTGGGGCGCGGCTGCACTATACCCGATGCGACACAAATTTCTGCACTGAAGGGGGCGTTCTGGTACTCAGTCGGATCAGATTTAACATGCAAAGTGTAACAGAATTGTGTCGCATGCCCATTGGCATAAGGCTCTAGATTCATGCAAAACGTGCACCAGAAATACAGAAGCACTATATAGAAGCAAACTGCACATAGTACAGACTGCACTGCTCTAAGTAAATGTGCCCCAATGATTTTGAGGATTCTGATACTCTATATTATTTACAGAATGCTGTTTGATAAGGTCAGAGGTTCTACTTTAAAGGATATATTTAAAATTCACCTTTTTGTCTGATAAGAGGCTTACACGTAATCCCTTTATCCATGCTCTGCACTACATCTCTGACTGTTACGACCAGCTATGGTTAAAAGTGCTGGCTGAAAAGTGTTTTCGTCATTAAAGGTGTTACAATTTGAAAGTATAATATCATGGGGTCGTTTATCTAAGGATTTTCTCTTTTTTACCCGTATTTGCATCTTCTTTTGGCACTTTTGTATACCGGCGGTCCCCTACTTAAGAACACTCGACTTACATACGACCCCTAGTTACAAACGGACCACTGGATATTGGTAATTTATTGTAATTTAGTCCTTGGCTATAATAAACAGCTATAACAGTTATCACAGGTGTCTGTATTGAAGCTTTAGTGTTAAAGGGGTTATCCGGGTTTAAAAAATTTCTTATGGCTGGGCATGGACTTACCTCCTCCGGCGCCGCTGATGTCCTGCACCGCGGTCCCTTCGATCCATGCCCCTGTTTGTTTACAGGGGAACGGAAGCCGCGCACAGGGAGCTTCCGGTCCGCGATGTGGACGGCTCCTCCCATCCGTCCCTATCTCTCAGCGTTGTAAGCGCTGGGAGATGGTGCGCATGGGAGCTTCCGGCCGGCCGGAAGCTCTCTGTGCGCACTTGTAATGAAACCGCTGCACAGAGAAGACCGGCCGCGGCGTGGGACATCGGCAGCACCGGAGGAGGTAAGTACATGTTTATTATGTTTAAATCGCCCTCCCCAGCCCGGCCATAAAACATTTTTTAAACCCGGATAACCCCTTTAATATTGATTTTTATGACAATCCAACATTTTTAAAATCCAATTGTCACAGCGACCAAAAAAGGTCTGGCTGGGGTTACAATGATAAAATATATAGTTCCGACTTTCATACAAACTCAACTTAAGAACAAACCTACAGACCCTATCTTGTATGTAACCCGGGGACTGCCTGTATTTGCTCCTACATTTGCAACTTTGCAGATGCAGATGTGGAAGTATGAATTTTGGCAAATCATGGATAAAAAGTTTCAAATACAGGCGGTCCCCTACTTAAGAACACCTGACTTACAGACGACCCCTAGTTACAAACGGACCTCTGGATTTTGGTAATTCATGGTACTTTAGCCTTAGGTTATAATATTCAGCTAAAGAAGTTATAAAAGGTGTCTGTAATGAAGCTTTATTGTTAATTCTGGTTCTTATGACAACCCAGCATTTTTAAAACCCAATTATCACAGAGGTCAAAAAAATTCTGGCTGGGATTACAATTATAAAAAATACAGTTCCGACTTAAATACAAATTCAACTTAAGAACAAATCTACGGAACCTATCTTGTACGTAACCCAGGGACCGCCTGTAAACTCTAGTCCTGATCAGGCGTAGGAAACATTAGAAGGGGTTGCAGACTTTTGTGAAAAAGTTTAATAAAAAGTTGCAAAACTCCCACAGACTTTAAGATAAATCAAAGAAATCCAAAACTTGAAAATAAGACCTGCACTAATGTCCTGGCTAAAAGGGGGCTACCCATTTCAGCAAATAAATGTTATTGTTTGTATAATGAAAGGTTATACTATTTTACATATTTTACACATTTTAAATATACATCCTGTATCAATTCCTCACAGTTTTCTAGATCTCTGCTTGTTGTCATTCCATAGGAGGCTTCTATGTTTATTTCCAGTGGACAGAAATCTGACCATGATCACACGGGTGCACGGCTCATTATATCTCGCTGCTCTACTTACCCTCTGATTCTAAAAAGCTGGGAACCTGTGTGACCACAGTCCACTGAAAACAAACATGTAAACTTTCTATAGAATGACAGCAAACAGAGATCTAGAAAACTATGTGGAATTAATACAAAAAGTATCTTGGAAAAGTTAATAGATTTAATCATGCAAAATTAATTTGCATAAATGAGAATACCCCTTTAAGATAAAAGGCAACCCCCATAAGTTTTTATAAAGATGGTCTCTGTATGGGGGTTCTTGGAAATACAAATAAGTAAAATCTCTTTAAGACAAACACCTAGGTTAGGGGTGGACTTCTTAAAGAACAAGGGTCTATATGCATGTATATGATGTGTTGTAGAATAAAAATTGTCCATAGGAAATAGAAATCTGGTTGGGATGAGAGGGTAGGGGAGATTCATCATGAAGCAGGCATTGTTGCGCCAATAACTAATTCATAGGTATTTCCTACATCAGGAGGGGATTGAAGTGATTTTGCATCTGGTTTCACTTGATAAGGCATTCACACGAAAGTATAGGGAAAGTATATACGGCTGACATGTATACACGTCCCCCATAGACGGCAATGGGTGCACGGCTCTGTATGGGAGCAGTATGGTGCCGCACACATACGGCACCATACCGTTACGTAGCCAGGAGAAAGATAGGACATGTCATATCCTTCCCTAGAATACGGCGCTGTGCGCCATATATTACTATGGAGAGTACTATGGTGGGGCGAGCACACATCGTGTAAATGTAGCCTAAATCTGTAAGTAAGCTGAAGTGCAAAGTGGAGTAGGTTGGCAAATGCTGCAAAAAAGTTCTTATTTTTTTGCTGAAATCATCAGTTGAGATAATTGTAAGACATTTGTGCTTCATAAGCTGACAATGATGGTCTTTGGTAGAGGTCTCACTCCTTTTTACTGTAATATGTCTAGAATGCTAGTGTGTGCAGGCACTTTGGTTAATAGGAATTAATAGAAGAAACCCTGGAAATTTACTTAAAACCAGAAAACACTGCAGCATAAGCTGTGAAATAATAAGAAATGTCTGTGAATACTGAATGTGACAATGACAGAAAGGATTTGTTTTTCATCATTGAGCACAACCTGTATTTCTTACTCAGTTAATGATGGTGCATCTATGTCTTCATTAAATGCACTGATTCCATCTAACGGTTAATGAATGTCCGGGTTATCATGACATCACTCACCTTTTCAGTGTCTGACCATGATTAGACTTTAGTTATTGTGCATAAACTGCTTAATTTGTTATCTACATCCATGCACAGTAATCACTTAATATAACCTTGCGCTCTATGATTGTCTGATATACCTTATTATTATTACTGTAGTAACAATATGTCATACTTATAGAATGGGAAATCTACTTTGCAGTAAACTGATTCCTTATGGGTCGTCTCATGTAATTTCAAGACTGGCTATTCGAATGTGTTCTCTCCCTGTTCTACATCATTAATTTAGTCATTTACCCTCCCATGCTTTTCTGTAAACAGTTTTCAGCAGGAACATTTAGTGCTTCCCATCTCACTTCGTTATTGGAACTAAAACAGTTTTCGTATTTGTTGCATATGCTTAGATGAAATAATACAGCAGAGAATAGTTCATCTCCAAGAACATTAGCTTGGCTGGCACTTACTGGAGCTAGGTTTTGTCCTATATATAAAGATTCCCTTGTAGTTCTAAATTTAAAGGGGTATTCCCACTAAGACAAGATTCTAAATTCTACTCAGAATAGCAAAATAACATATTCTCTAATTCCCGTTTATTAACAAAAATACAGCATTTCACAGTCACAATTCCAACCTGTCTGTATCAGGAGATGAATACCAAAAAAACCGTATACAGGATCAATTCAATTTAACATCAACAATAAATCAATACCATATTATTATAAATTCATTTATTATTGTACGACAAAATAGACAATCCAGAAATATATTAAAAACACGATAAAACCACAACAACAACAACAACACAAAAGGTGGTGGTCAAAAGTCAACGACAGTATATTCCACAGTGGGATATCTCACCAAGGCACACGAGGATAATCACATAATGAATAGTACCAGGTATTGACACTGCCCAAAACGGGGCATAGTATAATCTACAAGTGCCTACCAATAAGATTATAAGTTACAAGGCCACCACCACAGCACCCCGACGCACGTTTCGCCATCGCTTCCTCAAGGGGATTTTTTGGTATTCATCTCTTGATAGGTATATGGATTATATTAGATTGTAGAGGGTATCTTAGTTGGTATTCACTGTCTGTATCAGTCCTGGTGTTTACAAATTTGGTTGTCCCTGGATACAACCGTAAATCTTCTCATGAATAGCTTGTCATGTCTGCACACCGCACTGCTCTCTGCCTCCTGCCCCCCCCCTCTGCATTACAAGACCAGCTTAGATACAGGCACTTCCTGCTGGCCAGCAGCAGTGTGCATAGACTTACTTTACTAGCTACAGACAGATAAGGTCTGACTGTGTGTTTTATTGATAAGGTGAGTTAGCGGAGTTCAGAGTGTCATTGTATTTTATATCCATCTCAAGGATCTCACCATCTCTCATCTCTGATCTTTATCATCTCTCTTTTTCTATGTGTCAGATACCAGTGAATGTGTAGTTAAACCTTTTCCCTGTTATCTAAGTACATTGTTAGCACACAGCATCTCATAGCACAGAGGAATCATGAAGTGTCTGCTTACAGAGTCTCTACCCACACTTTGGAATTTTACAATGACCATTGTGAGATAAAGGGATTAAAAAAATCTTTATTGTGTAACCATCACTAGGGGAATAAAATTTTATCCCTTAAATCACTTTAATATGCAAATCGCCACATTCTAACTTAATAAGTGCTTTAGGCAAATTTCCGCAAACCCATTGTCAAATAGTACGATCTTGGTTGGTGAAATTTGTCTGATTTTGATCCAAGTTTGGTAAAATTTCTCTTCTAGTGCTATCCTATTGCTATCTGGCCAGGAATATTTTTGTAGTCCTTGTGTCACCCAACTTCTGTAAGAGTTTCACATCCAATTTTCTCAGTTCTAATGTACTTCTTTGAAACAAGTGCTGGTAAAACTAACCACACTAGGGTGGCATCTGCGTGGTGTTTTTTCCACACATCCATTAACTTCAATGGGCGAGTTCTGCACATAACCTGGATTAGAGTAGAGAATGCCGCATTTTTCTCAAATAAGAATGGATCAACATAACTTGAAAACATCTGATCTGTGCATAGCATGATATGAGTCAGAATTCTGTCCGATGTAGACCTGGATGGCACTCATCCAAGAAAATTGGCCAACGGACCAATTACTCATACCTTACAGCAATGGGGGACTGAAAGTTTTTACATACTTTCATACTGCTAATCATAATACCATACATACTACTTAATGGGCATTGAACATTTTCCACTACTATTGTGTGCAGTTGCAGTTCTCCATTAATTTTGCTGGTTTGGAATAGTGGAGAGAAAAGTCTATGCCTGGAGGGATTCTACTGTTATGTCTCCCATAATGGCTAATGGATTGCAACTTTTTGATTTGCTAACCATTTTGACAAAAGACTATATAATATACTGATAATATTTATGATTTATGTATTTATGTTATATTCTATAATTTGATGGTTGTCTGCTCTGCCCATCCATACTGCTTTAACCATGTATAGCATGGAAAAGCAACAGCTTGCTTAAAAGAAAATCTACCATAAAATTCAATCCTGATAAACTGGGTACATTAACTCATAGATAAAGGCATTGTGACTGTAGTAATTTTTTTATTTTAGTTATTCACAGCCTCCCTCCTTCTAAAATAAATTTTTAAATTATGCTAATGAGGGACCCTGAGAGGTGTTACCAGAGCCCCTCCATGTTGCAGTTTCACAGGCTGTTTCACTGTCTCACCCTCCCACTATGCTCCATCAGCACTTCACTCCTCCCTCTCACTGATGTGATGGCACTGCAACAGAGGAAGTTTTAGCACAAGTTGTGAAGGGGGAAATTTGCATTGTACAGTGTAACAGACCATGAAGCTGTAGCACGGAGGGGCAATGGTAACACCTCCAGAGTCCTTGTAGCTCACTAGCATAATGTTTAGAGTTGATTTTAGATTGAAAGAGACCAAGGATAACAAATATAAAATTGCAACAGTCACAGTGCCTGTATCTATCAGTAAGTGTCCCTATTTTATCATGCTTGACCTTGATGGATGACTACTTTTTTTTCAAAAAGTAATTATTTTTAGAGAACTATGTACATGGAGAAGCATCCACTTTGCAGCTTCTCTCCATTTTCTCTCTGCCCAGTTCCGCTTCATTCTCTCTCATTTTGCTGTATTTGCAAATTGAAGTAGGACAGCATAAACATGCATTTATACATTTGCCAATCTCCAATGGTACTCAAGTGCAGGACTATCTGCTGTTCATATTGGGGCAAATTTATCAAGCTGTCTGAAAGTCAGAATATTTCTAGTTGCCCATGGCAACCAATCACAGCTCCCCTTTCAAATATATATGGTAAAATTAAACCTGAGCTGTGATTGGTTGGTATGGGCAACTAGGAGTATTCTGACTTTCAGACAGCTTGATAAACCTGCCCCATTGTGTTCCTGTTATTTCCATATGAATCAATCTTGAATAAAATGAAACAGCACCCCCCCTCCCAACTTTGTTGAAAGAATCTGATTTTTTTTCAAGTGAAATTTGTATAATAAATGTTTCATATTTCACTATTCTCTAAATCACACCTTTTATCTAGTCATATGTATGGCAATCTACTTGAACTCCTCTAAGTTCTCTGCATGGGTGATGCTTAGGCTTAGAAACTTTCCCACAGTTTGGCGAGGGGTAAAATATTTATACTCAGTGTGCAGTTATAAAATTACTACTCAACCCCAGCTGGTCCGAGTGGTGTTGGTTTATAAGAATATTATTATGATAAAATGACTCTTTGTAATAGCCATCCATTACATGCCCTGCCAGTGCTCAGCATTATGTAGTATGCAGGCATAATAAAATATGATTCTAATTTCAATTATTCTAATTGAAAATAGTCAGTACAGAATAATAGCCTCACAAACTATTTTTGGGCAGATTATTTCCCAGCTATTTTGGTAACTATAATCTTAAATAACAGCAGTAAATGTTCCAATATCCACTTTAAGTAATTCCCCTGAACTGCGCCTCTAACTATTCACTATATTTCTTCACAAAACATTTTGTTGTTCTGTAGTTGGCAGAATAACCAGATGATGATTAGTTAAAGCGAGCTAAGCATTGTATTCACACTGCCTTATGAGAAGAACAGTAATCACATTTCCTAAGAAGCTGAAACTTATATCAGGAAAAAAATGTTATTGTGTTGCATGCACCAAAGCAAACCAATATTATTTTCAGCATTAAGGTAATGGGAAAAAATAACAATATTTCTGCCTGTGATGTATAACCCCTGTCACTGCTCAGTATGAGGCATAAAGCGAATTTCCTAACGGCAGCTTTTTCTGCAGTAGTATAGATAGACGTCCCGCTGAAAGTTACATTATTGGTCTTTACCAATGTACAGCTATTTACTATTGAGCTAAATCAACATTACAGTCCTTTGTCATTTGTATCTATTTTCTTACAGTGTAACCTCCACAAAAACACATCTCCTTAAGAATATGGATATATCCTTATTCAGAACACAACTCTTGTTATATATTTTTATTCATCATATATAATATATACAGGTAATTTTTTTTAAAGGTCACTCCCCAAGGAAGCAATTTTCAATGTATTTAAGATGTAAAATTTTAGAGTATAGGCTGTCCTCTACTTACAGAAGACTTACAGAAGACCCCTAGTTAAAGAAGGACCCCTCTACCCACTGTGACCTCTGGTGAAGCTCTCTGGATGATACTATAGTCCCAGACTGCAATGATTAGCTGTAAGGTGTCTGTAATGAAGCTTTATTGCTAATCATTGGTCCAATTACAGCAAAAATTTTTAAAACTCCAATTGTCACTGGTGCAAAAAATGTTTTTTGTCAGGATCTACAATTATCAAATATTCAGCTTAAAAACAAATCTATGGAACCTATCGTGTATGTAACCCTGGGACTGCCTGTGTATATGTATCTGTGACTACACACCAAAGTATATGGGAGCCACACAATTATTTTGAAAATAATCCATTTTCTCTGTTTCTCTCTTACTGTACAACACAATGTTACTAATAACTAGTGAACCCACATTCCTCTGCAAAAAAGGATTCCTTACAGAATCTAAAGCTATTTTTAGTAGTAGTAAAAAGTAGTAAAGCTTAACCTTAAAGGGGTTGTTCGAGACTTTCCAAAAAGAACAAGGGTGGTCGGGAGGGGGCTGCTTAAAAAAATAAACTTGTACTTACCTCCCAGTGCACACTGATGCATGCCCCATGTAAACAAACATGATCATGGACATAGCCCTGTATCTAGCTTCCGGTTGGCCGGAAGCTGAATGCAGCGCTGGGTCCGCGGCCATGTTTGTTTACATGGGGCACGGACCGGAGCAACAGCAGCGCAGGACACCCGGAGGGCACCGGGAGGTAAGTACATGTTTATTTTTTTAAGCAGCTCAGTCCTGGCCAACCTTGTTTTTTTGGAATGTCTCGGACAACCCCTTTAAGAGAACCTGTCATCAGGGAAGTTATTTTTTACCTAAAGACAGGTTCTATAAGCCTATGTCATGTTCATTTCAAAAAAGCCTTTGTCAGAAATATGAATTAATCTACTACTTTTAATCAACTATTTAATATTATCTGGATTCTTGCCAGCAGCATGATGTGAGTTCCAGGGGTTGAGTAGTTCAAACAGCACAACCCGTCTTCTCCTCAATTCCTACTCCCCTCCTCCTCACAGGGGAGAGGTTGAGGAAAGAGTAGGGAGCGCCATGAGTGAGGATAAAGGATGGGAAAATTGAGGGGAAGATGACTCGTGATTAGAGATGAGCGAACATGCTCGTCCGAGCTTGATGCTCGGTACGAGCATTAGGGTACTCGAAACTGCTCGTTGCTCGACTGAATACTTTGCCCCTCGAGAAAATGGCAGCTCCCGCCGTTTTGCTTTTGTGCGGCCAGAAACAGAGCCAATCACAAGCCAGGATGACTCTGCACTCCACCCAGCATGAGTGTGTACCCTTACAACGTCGATACAGTGGTTGGCTGGCCAGATCAGGTGACACCTGGATAGACTAGCTCTGGCCGCGCTGCTCGATCATTCTGTCTCTGGATGCCGCTAGGGAGAGAGCTGCGTGGTTCAGGGAAAGCGTTAGGGTGTTCTATATCTTAACTGTTAGCAGGAGTGATCTCAAAGACCAACAGCCCTTCTTAGGGCTAACTAACGTTCTCACTTTTTTTATTTAATTTGCATTTTTACCATTTTGTGAGGAATTAGCGGGGACTTGCTACCGTTGTGTTTAGCTCTTAGTGGCACACATATCCATAGCAAAGACCGAAGTGGAAATTCAGTAGGGGTTGGATTTCTATTAGGCAAAACTCAGTGTCATCTCATCTGGCATAGTAGTGTGCTTCCTTTGATACTTGCTAGAAAATAAGCATAGGAGAATACAAATAGCTTCTTGAAGCCTACAGTAGCGTTCTATATATTTGATTTCTGGTTGATTCTGCTGGTGGCTGTAGTTTCTTCTGCCAGTGCATGTACTTGCAATTCTGAGCAATTTTTTATGAACTTGCGACCCCGCTGGTGTTCTGCGCTAGGGCGCACATAATCCATAAGAAGTCTGAAGTGGGAAAATTCATTAGTGGGTTGAGTTTCTATTAGGCATAACTCGTGTCATCTCATCTGGCTAGTATGTGCTTCCTTTGATACTTGGCTAGAAAATAGCCCTAGGAATACAAATAGCTTCTTGAAGCCACATAGCGTTCTATATATTTGATTCTGCTGGTGATCTGCTGGTGGCTGTAGTTTCTTTCTGCAGTGCATGTACTTGCCAATTCGGATCAATTTGTAGTGAGACGTCGACCGCTGTGTTCTGCGCCTTAGTGGCGCACATATCCATAGCAAAGGCTGAAGTGGGAAAATTCATTAGGGGTTGGATTTCTATTAGGCAATAACTCGTGTCATCTCATCTGTCGCATAGTAGTGTGCTTCCTTTATCTGGCTAGAAAATAGCCATAGGAGAATACAAATAGCTTCTTGGAAGCTACAGTAGCGTTTCTATTATTTGATTTCGGTTGATCTTGCTGGTGGCTGTAGTTTCTGCAGTGCATGTACTTGCCATTCTGAGCAATTTGTAGTGAGACTTGCGACCGCTGTGTTCTGCGCTTAGTGGCGCACATATCCAGTACAAAGGCTGAAGTGGGAAATTCAGTAGGGTGTTGGATTTCTATTAGGCAATAACTCAGTGTCATCTCAATCTGGCATAGTAGTGTCTTCCTTTGATACTTGGCTAGAAATAGCCATAGAGAATACAATAGGCTTCTTGAAGCCTACATAGCGTTCTTATATTTTGATTTCTGGTTGATCTGCTTCTGGTGGCTGTAGTTTCTTCTGCAGTGCAGTACTTGCCAATCTGAGCAATTTGTAGTGAGACTTGCGACCGCTGTTTTCTCTGCTTAGTGGCGCACATATCCATAGCAAGGCTAAGTGGCAAATTCAGTAGGGTTGGATTTCTATTGGTAACTCAGTGTCACTTCTCATCTGGCATAGTAGTGTGCTTCCTTTGATACTTGGCTAGAAAATAGCCATAGGAGAATACAAATAGCTTCTTGAAGCCTACAGTAGCGTTCTATATATTTGATTTCTGGTTGATCTGCTGGTGGCTGTAGTTTCTGCAGTGCATGTACTTGCCAATCTGAGCAATTTGTAGTGAGACTTGCGACGCTGTGTTCTGCGCTTAGTGGCGCACATATCCATAGCAAAGGCTGAAGTGGAAAATTCAGTAGGGGTTGGATTTCTATTAGGCAATAATCAGTGTCATTCAATCTGCATAGTAGTGTGCTTCCTTTGATACTTGGCTAGAAAATAGCCATAGGAGAATACAAATAGCTTCTTGAAGCTACAGTAGCGTTCTATAATATTTGATTTCTGTTGATCTGCTGTGTGGCTGTAGTTCTTTGCAGTGCTTTACTTGCCAATTCTGAGCATTTGTAGTGAGACTTGCGACCGCTGTGTTCTGCGCTTAGTGGCCACATACCATAGCAAAGGCTGAAGTGGGAAAATTCAGTAGGGGTTGGATTTCATATTAGGCAATAACTCAGTGTCATCTCATCTGCATAGTAGTGTGCTTCCTTGATACTTGGCTAGAAAATAGCCATAGGAGAATACAAATAGCTTCTGAAGCCTACAGTAGCGTTCTATACTATTTGATTTCTGGTTGATGCTTGGCTGGGCTGTAGTTTCTGCAGTGATGTACTTGCCAATTCTGGCAATTTGTAGTGAGACTTGCGACCGCGTGTTCTGCGCTTAGTGGCGCACATATCCATGCAAGGTCTGAAGTGGGAAATTCAGTAGGGGGTTGGATTTCTATTAGGCAATAACTCAGTGTCATCTCTCTGGCATAGTAGTGTGCTTCCTTTGATACTTGGCTAGAAAAATACCATAGGAGAATACAAATAGCTTCTTGAAGCCTACAGTAGCGTTCTATATTTGATGTTGGTGATCGCTGGTGGCTGTATTCTGCTGGGGCTGTACTGCATATTCAGAATGCCAAATCAATTAGTGAGACTTGCGACCGCTGTGTTCTGCGCTTAGTGGCGCACATTCCATAGCAAGGCTGAAGTGGCAAAATTCAGTAGGGGTTTGGATTTCTAGTTAGGCAATAACTCAGTGTCATCTCATCTGGCAGTAGTGTGCTTCCTTTGATACTGGCTAGAAAATAGCCCTATGAGAATACAAATAGCTTCTTGAAGCCTACAGTAGCGTTCTATATATTTGATTTTCGGTGATCTGGCTGTGGCTGTAGTTTCTGCGTGCATTACTTGCCAATTCTGAGCAATTTGTAGTGAGACTTGCGACCGCTGTGTTCTGCGCTTAGTGGCGCAATATCATCTAGCAAAGGCTGAAGTGGGAAAATTCAGTATGGGTGGATTTCTATTAGGCCAAACATCCGATGTCATCTCATCTGGCCTCCGTAGTGTTGATCCCCTCATTGATACCTGGCTAAAATAGAGCCATAGCAATAGGATAGGATTGTTTGTTCATCAAAAAACCACACCACACACCAACAAACAAGAAAACAGCAAAAACACAAACAAAAAACTCACAAAAAACACAAAAGAAAAGTAAAAAAAAAACAAAAAAAACAGTATAACTTCTCCTTTAAAATGTTTTAAGCCCCAGGGGCTAGGGGTTAAGGACGAATGGGGCATGGGGGGAACGTGGCTGTCCAAATCGTACCTGAGGGCACAGAGGCATCTGGTCAACTGTGGACGGCAGGGTGGATGAACACCACTGCTGATGAGGTCGAGCAGGGAACGCGCAGAGCTACAATACACTCCCTAGGTTCATGTCGGTTTACGGATCGTTCATGGTAGACACCTTGAGAGCAGTTAGAAAACAGTGCAAAGGTGCACCCTCTTCGTGGGATTGCTGACCAATGCTGTCGAGCAATTTTGTCCACCACCAGTCTAGTCTTCCTACGCAGTCCACCCATGTCACCGAAATCCCCACCTCTCTCCACTCCCTGCACCTCAGCCCCTTCCCCCCCTGCCCCCTCCCACGGAACATTGCCATTATTGAACCGGCTAGTACTCTGTGGGTAACCGTTTTCTGGACCTCACCACAGTCACACGACCACTTGTCGGTGTGCTGCCTGAGCAATTTTCCTGCTGCCCAGGTTTAAGCACAGCGCAGCACCAGTCGTGGGTCGATGCGACTTGACCGTTCTTGTACGTGTGAAGTCGTGTAAGAGGTGTCCGACGATGGAGGGAGAGACACGGTCTGTCAACAGTGGGGAAGTTGTTGTTCAGGTGCAGGAAGTCCGAGGGGGGGAGCAGTATGGAGGGATCGGAGGAATGATGAGGGTCGGAAGACCCCGTTTTTGTGGTTGGCGCCGGGGAATACGGGCGCGGAGCACAGTGCGTTAGCTAGCGGGGAGGAAGTCTCGACCGAAAGGCGAACCGAGGTGAAGGCGGGGGCAGTGGTTGGGCGCCCGACGGAGAAGTGCAGGGCCAGAGCTGGTGCATCAGCGCCACTGTCATACTAAGTGAAGCTCCGTGGTGTGATGGGCTCTTGCGGCGAGCGGGAGCTACGATCTTCAAGTGTGTGGAGGTTCTTTAAGGAACACCGGAGGGGATGGCCCCCCACGACGACCTGTGGTGTGCCGACACACCCACTTTGCCAAACGCTAGCTCCAGGGGTTTTCCACCAATGACTAGACTTAACTACCACCAGTGGAATGCGCAGGCATATGATTGCATAGCACCCCACTTCATGTGCTAACAAGCCCGTTTTGCACCTCGCTTCCGTGTCACACCAGTGCGCCTCCCCTGTGCGTCACTGCTAGTTCAGCCCCCTGCCCAGGAACCTGGCCCAAAACCCCATCGTCGCGCTCCACGCTTCCACAGCATCCACCAGCTGTTCACGCTCTCCATACCCCAGACCTTGGAGCGGTGAAACGCAAATAAAGTGCAACCCACCGCACGGCCCAGCCCTTGAATGTGCACACATCTCCAGATGCTTAGCCTGAGATGCGCCCGGTATAGGCAGTAGAGACAGCGACTTTCCGCCGCCTTTCGGCAAACCCCTAATGACGCTGGCCCCCCTCGGGTAGTTGCAGGTTCCCCAGCCGTCCCACTACTTTCACCTGGTGCTCCCCCCCCCCGCTGTTGCGCAACCAGGCACCAGCACGCTTCGACCAACATCATCCGTGCCCTGACCAACGCCTTTCTGACCCCAAAGGTCCAGATCCTACCACGGACACGGTGACAGTGCTGTGCCGGAGACGGGGCCATAACTATATATCCTGACGGCACATTGGGTAAGCCTTGGTGGTGGCTGTGGATCCCGAGTGACTGGACCCTGGGGGCTGGCTCAATACTTGGACTGCCGCGCCGAGGATTTGCGGGGGTCACTCTGTTCGGTCCAGGTTTGTTTCCATCGGCCCGCCTACTAGCCTACGCTCCTCTAGTCCGACACCCGCTTGCTTCCGGACCTCCTTACTTCCGAACTAACCATCGTGGGCACGGCGCTCCATCAGCGTTGATTAGACTGGTTGTAGCTCTAGGCACAGCAGGCAGGCCTCGCTAAGGCGACAGCGAGGCATGTCTCAGACTGCTGAAGCCTAGGCGACAAAAGGCACACTGCCCAAGAGCTATTACATGCATCACGGCGCAGACTGATCTGTGGCTGTGGCACCGCTGACCTCAATCCTGGAATGGTGTTTGTTGTGGACAACGCCGTAACCTGGTTGCGGCTCCGCACTCTACAGACTGACACATGTGCCATGCCGGGCCCATGTTTTAAATCTGATCGTGCAAGCTTTCCCTCAACTAACCCCAATCTGTCTGTTGCGCACGAGGTGCGCTCCGCATCTGTGCGCATTTCAGGAGTCCAGCCCAATGGCTGCCACCTCAGGGCAGCGCAGCGCCGCCTCCAACGCCCGCTCACCGACTTTTGTGCGACTGCCCACGAGTGGAATTCAACACTGACCATTGTGTCCCAGAGTTTACCAGCAGCAGCCGACGATTGGAGCTGTGCCAGCGTCAACTTCCACCAGAACTGGTACAGGTCAGTCCTCCTCAAGTCCTACAATGAGGAGTGGAGTGATGTCTGATATCTGTCAGGTGCTTGAGTAACTTTGAGGAGTCAACACAGATGTCAGTGGCGATGCCGGCCATCATCAGCCTCACCATCCGCTGCTTTGGCCTGTTGAAAAACTCTCTGGTCACATGAAGTCGAACTCTTTGCGCTCCGTCACAAGAGACGGGGGAAGAAATATTCCTTGTTGATTATCCAAAGCAAACCTGAGTCCTGTTTCCTTCTCAGCGCTATCGGAGGAGTGTGGGAGGTGGGAGGAGGATGAGAGGAAGAGGAGGGAGAATGTGGGCGATACACAAGGGGGACCATTGTTGAGTCCTTCCTGTTCAGACGTGTATGGGGCCGAAGACGCTGTTGGAGGAGTTGGAGGAGAGGAAGGACAGTCAGGCCATGAAGGTGGTTGAATTCTTACCGCGTTGGTCTCTGGCGCATTAGCGATTTCATGCTACTGCCTATCCCTGACCCTCGCGTTCAAAGATTTATTCCAGCACCGATTAGTGGTGTTTTCCCACGCTCTCTCACTGGACCCACTGTACAAAGCAAAATCTTGCCACTCTCATCCCTCGCAGAGAAGTGATGTGAGAATGCTGGAATACATCAGCCCTAGTGCCAGCCGAAACAGTATTTCCCCTTCTGGCATCGCTAGCGGCAGAGTGCGTATTTCTCGGGACAATAGCGCTGTAGAGTAGTCGAGCAGGCAGCTTGTTCCAGAGCACGGGCAATGTTACGCTTTGCAATGCTTTTGCCAGCTTTAATGCACCCCGCAAGACCTGTCACCTGGTCACCATCTCGGCAGAGTAGGGCTGATTCTTCAGAAAGATTGTGAGGGAGTACGTAGCTGACCATACCATCGTCCTAAATGATCACACAGCTCCCTACACTACTAACTACTGTGTGTCAAAGCTGTACATGTGCACTATAGGCGCTGTACGCCTTGGGGTTTCTTTGCCTGCCCTGCCCGGGCCGCTAAAGCGTCTTGTCCTAGCGGGTTTTCAGTGCAGCTGTGCATCATCCACCGATACGCTTATTCACGCCCTGTCGACGAACAAAGCGCTGACAGTCCTGACGCTTATTAAATGATAAAGGCTGGATTTCTCAGATTTCCAATCTCCCCCAGGTGAAGACGCTCAAACCTGAATAATTGATACCACTCCTCTCCTCCTCCTCATTTTCCCTCCTCCTTCTCCTCCTCTTTTTACAGTACAGCAGAGGAAGAATGGCTCTTTTTTGACAGGGCCCACTGCTTCTTGCTATACTTCATGCTTTTAATTTTTCTTCTGGAGGGCCACCTACCCTGTCCCTCGGTTTGAAACAATTTTTTTGTGAGTGCCCATACGAGCACTCAATCTATTCCATTTTTCTGGGGGAAACCTAACCCGTCCCTCTGGTTTTGAACATTTTTGGGACTGGCCACATACAGGCACCATCTATTCTTTTTACCTACTGGATGGACCCCACGGACCTGCTCCCTGGTTTGAACAATTTTTTGGGACTGCCACATACAGGCACCAATCAATCTATTCCATTTTACTGGAGGCCACCTACCTTCTCCTCTGTTTTGAAACATTTTTGGGACTGCAGCATATCAGGCACTCAATCTATCCCATTTTACTGAGGGCCACCTACCTGCTCCTCTGGTTGAACATTTTTGGACTTGCCAACATACAGTGCACTCAATCTATCCCATTTTTACTGGGGGGGCCACCTACCTGTCCTCTGGTTTGAACATTTTTGGGACTTGGCACATACAGGACTCAATCTAGTCCATTTTACTGCAGGGCCACCTACCTGCTCCTCTGGTTTTGAACAATTTTTTGGGACTGGCACATACAGGCCCTCAATCTATTCCATTTTACTGGATGGCCACCCTACCTGCTCCTCTGTTTGAACATTTTTGGGACTGCCACATCGGCCACTCATCTATTCCATTTTACTGGAGGCCACCTACCTGCTCCGCTGGTTTGAAAACATTTTTGGACGCCACATACAGGCACTCAATCTAACCTCCCATTTACTGGAGGGGCCACCTGACCTGCTCCTCTGTTTGAAACTTTTTGGACTGCCACATACAAGAGCCACTCAATCTATTCCATTTTTACTGCAGGGCCACCGCCTGCGCCTCTGGTTTGAAACAATTTGTTGGACTGCCACATAATCAGCACTCAATATTTCCATTTTCCTGGAGGGCCACCTACCTCTCCTCTGGTTTGAACAATTTGGACTTGCCACATCAGGCCCTCAATCTATCCCTTTTACTGGAGGGCCACCTACCTGCTCCTCTTGGTTTTGAAAAATGTTTGGGACTGGGGACTGCCACATACCGGCACTATCCGATCCAAATTAATTGTCTTCCATACAGCCTCCACACGTTGTCCCATTCCTACCTCCAAAAGTCGGGTCCATATAGCTTCCCATAGCTGCCTCCATACATCTTTCCTTTATCACGAGGTGTGTCAGCAGAAATTTGGGTTGTTTTTCATGATTCCACATCACAGTTGGTTAACTTTGTTCGCCACCCTGCTGGTGTAAGCCACAAATTATACTTGCAAACTTTTTACCATTTAAGGGATTTGTTCAGCAGGCTTCTGGCATCTGTTTTACATTCCCCTCAACCCCCCCATAGATCCTAACTTATAGAACGCCTACTACAACTTGATCTTAACAAAATGCTGTTTGGGGAGTAGCCTAGAACAGGCTTGGAATCGCCGAGCTCGCCTGGCGCGGAGCGCCAGCTCCATGCGCATCATGCGCTTCTTGCGCATCTGTTACATTCCCCTCACCCGGCATATCCTAAACTTATAAACGCTACTACCTTGATCTTATACAAAGTTTCTTAGAATGCTTTTGGGATTAGCCTCAGAGACAGGGGCTGGGATTTGGCGAAAGCTCGCCTGCATCGGAGCTCCATCTTCCATCCAGATCCAACTAAGCGATGGAGTTTTAAACTGCAGCACCTTTATCTACTATATTCAACTTCACCTGCCTCCATACAGGGTCCCCTTATCAAAACGAGCTGTGGGCAGGCTGAATTTTGGGTTGTTTTTTTCATTCATGGGCTTCCATGATCACTTTGTCCGCCACCCCTGCTTGTAATCCCAAAATGTCCGGGCAACTTTTATCAGTACCGATAATTATTTGACACTTCTTGCTCACCTCTTTGGTTCCTCTCTGCCACCCATTGGTTTGAAGCCTGAGTCCTTTAGGGTATGTCGCCATGACACTCCTATCCTTCTGGCCTGCCGCTGTCCCGTCTGCATGCCGTCCCCTATAGTGTCAGTGTCAATTAAAATTGCATTTTTAGATCTATCTAGCTTCATTCTGTCACTCTTTTCAGGGCCATGCTGTTGCTCATAATTTTTGGCATAATGTGCGTTAAGCAGCCGCAGAGGCATCCATGCATGCTGCCCCTGCTGTTTCCGGTCCATTTCCTTGGTGTTTCCAATCCCCCCTTTTCTCTGAGGTTCCCAGGTGGGTTGGCCAAGCTTTCCCTGTCCATAGCCTTGGTCCCTTGAAAAATGCTCGAGTCTCCATTGACTTCAATGGGTTCGTTTTTTCGAGACCGCATCGAGCAATTCGGGAAAAGTTCTCTCGTAACGATTACCCACCAGTACCCGAGCATTTTAGTGTTCGCTCATCTCTACTCGTGATGTTTGAACTTCCCCCATGGGGACTCAGCACATGTGGCTGGAAGGGATCCAGGTAATGTAAAATAAATTATTAAAAAGCACAGAATTTATTAATATTACTGACAAAGGCATTTATAAAATGATGATGCCTTAGGCTATTGGAACCTGTATTCAGGTAGAAATGATTTCCCTGATGACAGGTTGCCTTTAAAAACTTTATAAGGTCTGTGTGGTTATAATTTCACTGATCCACTGAATAAATTTGATATGTAATGCACAGTAAACACTGTAAAACCAATGACAGTCAGCATTTATTAATATGTCAGCCATTACATTTTTTTCTTACAATTTAGCAATTTTCATACAATTTAGCAATTTAGTTTTTTATGGAAAACTGAATTGTGTCATTTTAGAATACAACTTGTCGTTTGAAAAACAAGGCCTGATATATATGTATGGGGGAAAATATAAAAATATATTTTATGAGACTGTAAGAGATTAATATCATAGTATCATAGTAGATAAGGATGAATAAAAGATGTCAGCCCAACCTGTAGTGCTGTTGTGTTGATGCAGATAAACAAAAAAAAGACTATTAAAGAATGGCGAATGCCATTTGGCCCAAAGTAGGGAAAATATTTCTTCCTGACCCAAAATATAGCAGCTGGAATAACTCCCTGGATCAACATCAAATGAAGAAAATATTTTATTCCTATAAGATATGTTGTCCAGTGAGTTGCTGTGCATGATGATTTTTATATGAGGCCGTGTGAATTATAAAATGACCTACAACACCTTCTTTCCATATCATCATGCGAGCAAGGTGCGACAGTAAATGAGGTAAGACCTTCTGTTTGGAGGGCAGAATAACCATAAAATATTTCAATATGCACCTACTCTCCGATTACCCTGCGATCAAGTTGTATCTAGTGGCTATGGTTGGACCGCAAATAGACATAGTGGACCAACCATGACATCCAAAATGGCATGGAGCAAGCTTGCACCCATTAATTTCCCATGGTAGATTCGTCAGTAGGCCAAGCTCCCCATGTACAACCAAACCCAACCCTCTCAACAGCCAGTATGAGATTTGAGTAGGTGGTGCCTGCAATACTCATCATCCTTAGAATGGGCATCGTGTTGCAATCATAAATCACCATGAAGACAGATTACAGGGTTCTCTTAGGTATATCTTACATAACAGTATAAGATGTGGCTGTGTTTAATTCAAACCACAGAAAAAAATAAAATCATATATTGCCATTACCTATCCAAGTGATGCTCTAAATCTTATATACCACATTCTCGGTCACACATAAAGCTGTAATAAACCAGGACCCCCTCTTAAAGAAAAATAAATACATGTAAGCTAAACGTAGCAAACCTAGTACTTTGACTTAGGGTTTTCATCGGTCCATGGTGTTTTCTATTTTCCGGTTTCTACTACAGGAAAAACTGGGAGATGCCTTCATAGAGAATCACTGGCTGAGCTGGATCACTGCTGCAGCCATGTTTGGATGAGTGGGCACCTCCAGGCCTTTCCTCTGTCATAGGAGGCATCAGAAACTAGACAGCAGTAGGTACCTGTTTAGAATATGAACCAGAGTGACCGAGGTTGTGGGTAGGCATTGTTCTTTATGTCCAGGATCACTTGCTTTAATGCTCAAAGAAGGACATCCTTAAGCCATTTTCTGGACACATGAAATTAATCTGAATGCCATTTATACTACAGTTGTGGAAGTCTGTGGCAGTCAATTGGACGACTGATTCCTTGTAATAATTGTTTCTTCATGTTGTTCACATAACTCGCTTATAATTCTGAAGAAATTCATCTTATAGTAAGGTTTTCCTGTGGCTGTTGCCAGAAAATATTAGTGTGTATCTTGCGAAAGGTTTTCTTCATTTTAACATTTGTATGAAGAACAGATCCCACAGGCATTCCTTTTTACAGAAATGAATAGTCTGAACAGTACTCACTCTCCTGGGATAGATATTCTAAATTCTGGAAATTTCCATCTCATATTGAAAATCATCTTCTTAGCCAAGTTAAGACGATATTATTGAGAATAATATTTCTCCTATTCTAAAACCATGTACCAAGTAGGAACATGGTATGACTAAATGATTTTAATGTATCATTATACAACTATCCATATATGTATATGGACAATCACTGTATCCCTGTATTTGATAATACAACTAGACTTCCTAGCATATAAAAAAATCGAATAATGCATAATTTAATGTTTTTGTAATAAAAAAAATCTATTCTTCTACAGATGATGCAATGTAGTCACCTTTTTGACTTCTTGAAAATAACCTTAGCATATATTACAATTCATATGAAGTTTGTCTTGCTTTATCCCTGATGCACGGTAGACGGATATCCGTAATTACCAGCGCTTGCGGTGGCGTTACAGTGCTTTCAATAGGACCCTGAGGAAAAGGCATAAACAGAATAGATCCGTTATCAGAGAGGATCTTGTAAAGTCTAGCAATGTCACCCTTGGCTTGTAGAAAAATAAGTCATAGATCTAATTAATTTCCATGTGCATTAAGCAGATTCGTTGTCCTTTGTGCAATGTTAGAACAAGAACGAGATAAAGGTGACAATTTAAATTATTGCTTTGCCCTTTTGTTCATTCTACTTCAGTGCTGAAAGAGGAAATGAATAGAATAATATCATAAAACCTCAAAATGCGCAGCTACTGAAAAGTGAGAATAATATGATTGTGCTACTACTCATAGAGTGCTGCTGTATATATTCTCCAGTATATTATATTCACACTTAACTCCTGGGTCAAGAAGGACATATAATTTATTTACAGTTAAATGGCAATGTCTTTTAATGAATGCAAATAATTAGTAATGTGTTTTGTGCACGCCTCTTGGATAGAATAGTTACATGGCCTCCTCTTACCATCTATATGCTGATTGTACTTGGTAGACTATAGACAGGGTAACATTAAAGGCAACCTGTCATTACTTTTTTCTCAAATACAGCTAGTGAAAGGTTCCCAGAGAGCCCTAGTAACTAACTGACCCTCTTCTTTTAGCTAAAAATCATTCTTCAATGAGATCAGAGCATACCTGCATGGACTTCTACTACTCACCATGCCTCTATTCAGACATGCTATGATTTCATTGATCAGAGGCTAAAGGACCTATGATAAAGTTAGCCCGATGAGGCCACACCCCCTCGACTTTCTATAGATATCTACGGATACCAAGTAAAATTATAAAATTGATTATATGGAAATTTGAGGGGAAACATTTTTAGCTAAAAGAAGGTGGTCAGTTTTTTAATAGGGCTCTATGGGAACCTGCCACTAGTTGTATTTGTAAAAAATGTGGGGACATGTTTCTTTTAAGCTTCTAAGTTCTTGGAAGAGGTGGGATATGCTTGGATCATAAAATAGCAGTGATCCAATTGTAATAGTTTGATACAAAATATCATTTGAATGCAGAATTGCAACATGGTAACACAACCAATGGCTGCTCAGACATTGACACATATGGTATAAACCTGACATAATAGTATCTAACAATCACATTGTTTCAAAAAGCTGTTTATTTCATAGGACAAATGCCTCTAGTAGAGATGAGCTGACCCAAACCTACATTTTGCCTCTGCTCATCTCTAATCTCTACATGCTAAGAGGGGATTTCAGAAGTTCTTTCAGAGTTTAGCAGCAGCAGCATAATCAGGAAGACTGATGTATCCCACAGCCGTGCAAGCCAAGAGGTTGGGAACTGAAAGCTAGAACAGAAGTTGAGATGTAGGCAAAAGGGATATTTGGTACAGTGGGGAAAAAACATGAAAAAATGCTATAGGGGCTTTATCAGAAATGCAAATGATGGCTCTGTTTTTAATTCTTTACCTACAGATAGTGTAAAGATTTGTCCAACAAACCATCCGGGCCTGCTCCTGCATTGAGCTGAAGATTACAAACCTTTTTTGAGATGAACTGTGCTGCACTCTATCAACCCTTTTTGTGTTCAATTTCATCTAATTATTTTTCACAATTGTAACATAAAGTGGATTATTTTTTTAGCTTTTGCACTTTTGCCAATACATTTTGCCAATGTATTATATTTTTAGGGCATATATGTACATTAATTTTATAATAAGGTTGAATTTAACCAAATTTACTACAGTCGAGGAGCACCAGAGTCGATCTCAAATATAGGAGAGGGTTATAATTGTCCTTAGTTTGCTGAGTTGTGACCCTATTAGCCTCCTTAAAATGCCCTTGGTGCAAGACCTCTTTGCTAGAGATTAACTTCCTGTGGCTCATTCCTCTTTTGCTATTGTGTTGATTATTCTTTCTTATTTTTGCACCACATTTGATATTTTGTTGTGACTTTGGACTTTCGACCATCCTGCAGCAGCGATGAAGGGTCACTCATGATTTGTTAGAATGTACTAGATAGTGGACATTACATGTTGAAATTGCCACCATTTGACTAATCTGAAATCTTGCACCAAGTCTTGTGCTTTTTTTTAACATGACTGAAAGGTTTAAGTTTGGAACATCCTTCTAATGCCGTGGTTGTCTTAGACAGGCAGTTACGTGTCCATGGGTTTTGGTTTGATAAGCAGTCTTTGCTTTCTGAGATGTCACCACATAGGGGGAGATTTATCTTTTCTCTTTCTAGTTTTCCAGTCAGTCTAGTTCATTTTTCGTCTTGTTTCTTAGGCTAATTTTTCTTAGGTTGACTTCCCTTGTGTTAAATCGGAACTGTGCCTGTTAGTCTAACTGCTGCCTGATGTGGAAGATGAGGCATTTTAAAACATTAACAAATTTTTGTTTAACCCCCTAAGGACGCAGGGAATTTTCGCTCATTTCTCGCTCTCCATCTCCAAAAATCCATAACGTTTTCATTTTCCGTGTACAGAGCTGTGTGAGGGCTTATTTTATGCGTAATTTTTACTTTCCTGTGATGTTATTTATTATTCCCTGCCATGTAGTGGGAAGCCACTACACAGGCTCATTATAATGGATAGGCAGAAGCCATTCAGCCTCGGGTCAGACGAAGACCCGATGCTACCATGGCAACCGATCGGTGCCCCCCGATGACGTTTGGGGAGCAACGATCGTAGGTAAGATGGCGGCGCCCATGTGCCGCCATGCTTCCAGTGCAGCCGGCGACTTTGCCGGCGGCAAAGTAAAGGTTAACACCAGCGATTGGTGCAAGCACCGCCAGTGGGTGTTAGAGATGGGTCTTTGCTTCGATATGCAGCAAAGCCCATCTCTGTATGAAGAGGGCTCAGCCCGTGAGCCCTCTTCATACACCCCTCATAACTCCGTGGCGGATATAGGGGCGTGAAGGGATTAAAAAAGCCGCAAAGTTGGTTGTCCTGCTTCTTCCTTCCAAGTTCACCACTTGAGAACAGACAACCTTCTATTTATTTTGCAACTATAAATGTTGCAGATGCTCAATAAAATGAACATGTGGCTAAACATCTGCAATTATAAGTTAAATCCAGCTAGTCCTGCTTGGACTCATGCATCAAGGGTTATAGTCCAAATAAGGAAAAGTAGCAAAGAAATATGTAAATTCACAGCTGCTCATAATTTTAAGGATTTTTATACTAAGTAAAGGAAGAAAAGAAGAGGTAAATCTCACCCATAGTGCACACATTTATTCTAATATACTGTAAATTTGTGGATATCCTCTTACTTTTATGGATTTCTGAAAGATCATTATTACACATGTACAGTATATGACTTTGACTGACACTTTTTGTTACAGGGGAGAATATGGAGATCACTGTTATAAAGGAGCCAAGTTCATTTATTAAATAATAATATTCAGCATATATTTGTGCCTTTCTTTAAGGCACTTTAAGCTTGGCACTTGCTCAGAAGCTCTGCAGGCGTCATAATTTTAAAGTAGTGTTCATGATCATAGACAACTCCTATCATGGAACATTCACCATTCAATGAATGTAACAGAACATCTTTCCTGTTCAGTGACAGTTCAGTGACTATAGCAGCTTTGAGCCTTCTGAGGGTGGCAAGTCCTGCTGATTTTATTATTGAACACTGTAAGGATCCCTTACCCCTGAGGAAGTCACCGTCTAGGTGACGATACACGTGGGTTCTGCTTCTCTCCCACCCAATCTGACCATGCCTGCTTGCCTTCCACATATGGCTATATGGATTCAGCCCAGGCATCGTACTTGTTAGGCTTGCGGGCAAGATTGCAATAGAGCTTTTCATGCACAGGTCACAGAGCTTTTTTTCACTGCATATATATTTGTTTGTGAACATTAGAGCTATATTTTGCTATGCATTGTGTATGAATTACATTGTTATTACCGTTTAAGCGGATTGGGGTAGGGAGTTTAGGGCACACTCTTGGCAGCTGAGTACACCCTTTGGGGTGTTCTTTTAAAGTGTTTTTATATATTTTTGCTGCCCTGTGGTTATTGTCTGGTTGTTTGTTTTTCAATATATTGATATTATACGTATAGTCCTGTGTACGTATCTCTTTTTTGGTTTATACACTGTAAGATACAATTATCGAGATATTGTATAGCAGTTCATGTTCTAAACAATCTAATAATTTTATGTTTTTGACCCTGATTGATGGGAAGTTTTTAAAGAAGCCAAAAAGTTTTAAAAATATGAGCTACAAATTTGGTATTTTCAAGTCTGATAATGTCTGAACTATTGAAATTCTAGAATTAAAAATAAATTTCAAGACAGTATTGCTATTAGAAAAACCTTAAACTTGCCCTAGTAAGAAGAGCCCTTATACAAATCTGTTAAGAAATTTTAAAATGTTATAGTGTTAGAATATGACCCCCAAAACTTATTTTAACAAAACAAATGCTATAAAAATTAGACATCTGACTGATCATAATAACCCACAGCACAAACAAAAATTATACAAATCCTGCAAACTTTTGACACATTTTTGTCAATAAATGAGACTTTGATAAATCTAGTGACTTAAAATTTTCTGTCTTACTTTACACTGTCAAATTTTTAAATACTTTTGATAAAATGCCCAAATGTGTCTACTGTGATTTTTCTTGTTTCTGGGCCACTGGGAAGTACATTGTGTTTTGCTGATAACAGTCCCACAGGTTCATGTAAAAAAATTACGGAAAAAAAGCTCTGCCCATAAAGAGAACCTGCCATGCAAATGAACCCACCCAAAACAAATACTTAATTAAAAACTATGATTATTAGCATTGCACTAAATGGTTCATTTCCATGGCTTCAATGTTAAAAAATCAATTTGTAAACTTATAGGCAAATTAACCGATTGACAGGTCTCACCGCTAGGACATGGTGCTATGTGGAACATTGAGAGAGAGTTCTGTAACATTATTGGGCACTTTATGTCGTGATATTATCTAATAATAATAATTCTTTATTTATATAGCGCCTACACAAAGCTTGCCAAATTGGACCCTGTCCCCAATGGGGCTCACAATCTAATCTAAGGTCCAGTTACATGTGCAACATGTACCCCATGTATGTATCTGATCAAATAAACTCACAGTATGCCTCCATGGAAAATCAGGGGGAACAGAAATCCATGGAGGCATACTATGAATTCATGTCATCAGATACATACATGAGGAAGACGTTGCAAACGTAACTGGGTAAAGGACCTTAGATGACATCACCCTGGTCACAAGACATTCTATTAAGCAGCATGGGACATGGGGAGGAGTAAATGGGAGGGGCCAGTTGAGCAGGATATGCTCCCTTTGATGACAGGTAATATTACATAAAGTTGACTTATCGGGATGTGAGGGAAACAATTTTTTGCTAAAAGAATGTTGTCAGTTAATTTATAGGGGTCTATGGGAACTTGTCACTTGCTGTATTTGTGAAAATGTGGTAACAGGTTCCCTTTAAGGGGTTAACATGTATGCATACAATATATTTTAGGCGTAGGTGTGTTTTAATATATACAGTGTTGGCTACTTGCAGATTTCATGAAATTTTTGTCACAGCCAAAGGGCTGCTGAAATAAAACTGCCAAGCTTGTTTTTCCTTTCCATCAAAATGACAGAGAAGTCATGAGAACTTGTCATAGCAAATGCGAGTAAAAGTTTTATAGCATTTCTGCAACATTGGAAAGGGGCAAGCTACAAAAGCTGTTCAACAAATTCAGCAGCAGTCCAGTAGAAAACCCCTGGCTTAATGTGTTTTGGAGCAGGAATGGAATGGATTTGAATGGATTTATAATGTGTTTCCTATAATGGCTGTAATATGACCAATGCACAGGGTTATAAATACATACTATGTGAGAATATAATGCCTCATCCATGTGCTTGTACATTTCGTTTGCAAATCAGATATTTTCATGCATTTTTTAACGCTTGAGCTTCTGTTAGTGAAGAATTGAAATAATGAAATGCTGTTGAAGCAGATGACTTGGGTGCAGTATTAAAATTAACAATTACTGCAAAATCAATATTGTATCTTAAATTTACTGTAATGAATGATCTCAGATTATGGGATGAGAAATCCAACAAGTTTATTGTACTAGTCCCAATGGGGCTCCCTAAATTAGCCTGAGAGAGATTAGGTCCTTTCTTATCCAGGAAGAGTGCCTTCCAGGGGGCCTGGCCTGGATACTTTTGGAAGCCTTCCAGTCTACAGAAATACTGCCACAGCCACAACTTATCACCTTGCCAGGAGGTCAAATTAGGCTTGCAAGTCTCACCAGGGAGCTATGGAATCACCTTTTCTTTTGGCATGGTTGCTAGGGATCAATGGACCCAGAAGTTCTGTTCGCTATTTGCCAGCAGCATTAGTTAACAACCACAATTAGTGTCAGCACCAATTGCAAGTGTTACTGGCGGGTAGGAGAAGAGGTGACCCGAACACCACACTCCAATCCTAACCTCATCATGGACGCCAATAATAAAGTTCAGGTCCGCTTATCACTAATGATTCCACAGGTCTCCAGAACTGCAACTTAATATTTTCTGCAACTTAGTATGGTCAAAACTTGGCGTTTACAATTTGGATGTCCCTGGATCTGATCGTCAAGTAATGGCGTTTGACAGATTCCTCTAGCTTATCTTGTATTGCAGGAGGAGGGAGGGAGACAGGAGGCAGACACACTAAAAACACAGGGACTTCCTGGTCCAGCAGCAGCTGTAGAGGAGGCAGAAGCAGCTCTACAAAGAAGATAAGCTCTAAATCCAAGGGGAGGAGGAGCGTAGCAGTGTTGACTGTGTGTTTTAAGTGAAGTAGCAGAGCTGAATGTGTCACTGTGTCTTGTATCCATCTCATAAATCTGCTCTGTCTCCTCGCTCTTTTTATGTGTCAGATACTAGTAGAATATTCAGAAGCTAAATGAAAGTGTAGATAAGCCCTGTACCATGATAATCTAAGCACATTGTAAGCACACAGCATCTCATAGCACAAATGAATCATGAAGTGTCTGCTCAGCTAGCACTCGCCAACATTCATTGCAAAACAGCAATAAATCTGAATAAAATTGCAAACTAAGGGGTTAAAAATAATCTATGTTAATCTATGTTAAAAAATAATTTAACATCACTGGAGGATTTAAATTTGTGATCTCTCTTTAAATGGGCAAACCCCTTTAAGGCTAGCACTTAGTATTCAATACTTTCCATTTGCCGAATAGTTTATTTAGTGCATTTGTATTTTATTGTTTTTTCAGAAATGTGTTTGTGTTAAAATCTATATATCCGTGAGCAGTCATTAACTTTTAATCTGAAACATTGCCTTTCATTTTGCTTGCCTTGATTTATTTTTCACAATCTAAAACTGTAATGAGCAGCCCGCCTGCTTGGAGGTTTATGAGCTTCAAGATGAAACATGTCATATTGTCAAGTGAACGTTAATATGAAGGCACCTTTGAGCCATAACACTGTGTTTTTGTCTAAATCTTGACAACATCATAGTAACAGAGATTCCAGGACGAGTTCTCCTGCAGGAGAACGCAGAACAATACTATGCTTTCTGACCAATAGATGTAATGCTGGTGATACACCGACTCTTGGTAACCATAGAAACATCACTGTTGTAATTTTTGCTACCGAATAAAAATAGCAAGGTTTAAAAATAACCCATCTTTTAGGTTCTGCTCTATATTTTATGAGCTATATATGTCTATAGGTTGCGGTGGCTGTTCCGTGGTCACAATTTTAGAATTATATACTGTGCTTGCAAAAGGGAATATTCCAAAGGGAATATTCTTAAATGGTTAGGAATGATTGCAAGCATTTCTACATATAAGAATTATTAGGAATAAATAAAGTATATTGTAATAGGATGGTCTGTAAGATAGGAATGGGTTCTTCTCCAAACAAATAAAGAAAATGACTGCATAATATAATTTTTACTTTAAAGAGGACCTATCACAGATTTCCAAATGCTAGATTCACATATAAACGTTGAGGGAGGGCCATATATTTTGAATATGTGAGAGGTTTAAAATCCTCAAAGATAATGAAATAAAATAAGACTTTCAGCATTTTATACTTCCGACTGGTTTTATTTAAAGGAAATCTACCATCTTAAATGTACATATGGCAATAGATCCACTGGTAGATCCCCCATGGTGGTGATATTCCTAAATGTGTTTTTATATCCACTAGTTTGCAGCTTATGTGAATAGAACCTTTATTTTGTTACTATGCTATTTACCGGCATGCTGGGTGCACGTAATAGCTCCTCCTTGCTTCAGGGGGCTAAGGCTATTCCAAACCTCCAGAAGCACTGCAGAGATGTCTCCATGCAGGGGAGCTCTTTTAACCAGTGAAAATGTGCAGAGCTCAAGTTAAAGGCAAGGCAGGCCCATGCGGCGGGGTTTACAGTAGATGTAGACGCGCAAGGAGGTGTCTCTGCAGTGGTACTCGGGGCTTAGAATAGCCTTAGCCCCCGCAGCAGAGAGAGTCTATTACATGCACACACAGGGGTTATTTATCATACGCCAGTGCTGATACGCCGGTTTTCACCAGAACCTGAAGCAAAGCAGGTTGGACTTGTTGCGGCATGGTACCACCAGGTCGTTCCACAGGCGTGACTTTGTCCGTGGTGGTCAAGGCATAGTAAAGAATCGTAAGGCAAACTCGTGTTCAGGAACAGGCAAAAGGTCAAGACAGGCAGCATGGGACCAGAGTTGGGGACATAGCAATAGGTCGGGACAGGCACCACAAGAATCACAGAGGGCTTAGAATATAGCGTTCTCTTAGGCATGGAAGCACAAAGATCTGTCATGGCTCACAGGACGAGGTAGGACATTTATAGGAGTCAGGTGAACACCGAGCACGTGCCCTAGGAGCCGGGGACACGTACACTGAAGCAAGGAGATCATTGCTGGAGCACGGGAAGATGAGCAAGACTGCCGGCATGGGAGAGAGGAGGCACACGGGTGCGCCTGCAACCTGAAACATGGGTCGCAGGAGCACCCGTGACAGTAACATGCAATTGACCAACCAGTCCATAATTGCTCCATATGCATACATGAGCTACAATAAAATCAAGTGCATCTTCATTTGTGATTTCTGTATTAATGTATCTAAAGTTGTGGCACTGATGGTACATTTATAATTCAGTGACCTGGAACCATCAAAGTTGATGAAGCGATATTCATCAGGCTGCTGAAAGCGACTTTGATGAGGAAGAATACACAAAGTAATGGCTGATCATCATATGTAAAGCCCTCCAACTGATTATATTATATAAAATTATTTTATTTCTTTTGGACGTGACATGGAAAGCTAACATCTTGATGAGTGAATTTTACATATTCATGCAGATATAGCATCAATGCAGTATTGAAAAGCTAACTGGGTAAACTACATTGGTTGTACATAAAGTTATATCTATCTTGACTCTTCTGATTGCATTAATATTACATGGAGGTGTTCAGCAGCAAGAGTTGTATAATTCCTAATAACTAGATCCACTACCATCAGACACAAATTCTGCATTACGATACACCAATCTTGACAGTACCAAAAGTGCAAGCCATCCATACACAAAAAAGGACAAAGGACTACATGACAGGTACACTTTAATTGGTTGCTTTAATCCGAGTTGACATTTGAAGGCTGCCTTTGTTCTTTTAAGACACTTATGTCTTGGCATTTGGAAACAACTGGGGATACGGTAACAGGCATTGATGCCTACCTTATCCATCTCAATGGATTGTTGGGACTGTCATCGTGGTGTAGAGAAATAGCTTCTCCGTTATATACTGTACTGTTGGAGTTATAGTTATAAATGTGTACTACCTTCTTATACACTCTATACACCAACATATATCATCATCCAGTCTAGTGCACTCAATACGCTAATTCTCAGAAGCAAGATACAACTATAGAACAAAATATATGGAATAAATCTTCATATGACTCAAAGAGCAAGATGGTTTGTCCTAGCGAGATGAGCCTGTAATGAGGCTCCAGCTAAACCTACTCATAAAAGCTTCATATAAATGGCCCTGTGATGTAGGCAGAAATAAACATGTCCATTGTGGCAGTCTATGAACCATGTTATGTATCAGAGAAAAACGTATGTCAATCATAAAATAATATCATAGCTACCCTTCTGATAAATGTCACTTATTGCATCTTTAGTGAGCTCAGTACTTTATCACTCCCTAAAACCTCAGAGTCACATAGAATATTTGCAGAATTATCATAGCCTTCTATAAACCCAACAACCACTACATATACATGCATAGTTGTTTAGAGGAGTATATTTATATATTACAGCACAGTAGAACTACCATATGGAGGCCCACATATTGGGAACAACTGCATAGTAAAAAAAAACCAAAAAAAAAAAACATAAAACCCATACGTGACTTTAGCTTGTGATTCATATGTATTTTGTGTAAGCACCAACAGTGCTTGTACATCATGCCCAACTTTTAATGTCTATAGTATTTATAAAGAAACTACATTTTTATAAATAGGTATCTTTTAAAGCAGGTTACTTGGATGGTATTATACAGACAAGCTTCCACACTAAAATTTGACCAAGTAAGATTCAGATAGTCAACTCCTTCATGTATGAGCCTCAGCTACAAGCTCCAGCACAAGGGCAGCTCAAGGACAGACAGCTCAGTGTGATACAGCTCATGCTTTCCACCTCATTCCGTCAGCCATGCTACTCTCGTCTCACAGCAGACAGCTCAGAGTGATATAACTCCCTCTAGCAGCTACACCTACCCTGTGTATACTCACTGGCTGCTCAGCCTGTACCCCTACCCATCTAGCTTAGTGATAAAGATCTCTCTCAGTCATATGAGTTTAAGATAGATGAGAGAGCTAAATCTCTCCTAGCATTACCTATTGACCCAGTAGCTGTGCAGTGTGAATGAAGAAGGAAGGAGGAGCAAAGCAGAGCTCCTACATGTGGGATACAGAGAGATAGCAGAGAACATGTGACCAGTGGTATTGAAGGTACATCCAAACTAAAAGTTATAATAATGATAAATGCAAGATAAGGCTCAGTAAAAAAAAATATTTTACTACAAATAATTTAGCAAAATAATGTGAACATAGCCTTAAATATATTATTATCTTTTTACTCAATATTGTAAAGGGATCAATGCTAGAGATACATGATGTCTACAATCAGTAGCTGGCGTTTGACTGTCAGGGTCTAAACTGTAGCAGAAACCAGATGGCTCTCCAGAACAGAAAGCGGGAAACAAGGGCACCACTTCTGCTCCACTAAGACCTATTAACACAATAATGGCTGTTGTTCCAATGATTTGCCACATTTTTTATGACATCATTTAGTTTTATTTTTAATTTCTGATTTGTTTAAAGAGCCCAGCAGAATAATTACTCATTGTAATAGAATAATAATCATCATAGCCATAATAATTACAGTTCCAATGTCGTTATCGCCTGCCGACTTTTGGCTGTTTCTATAAAGCCCATCTGTGAACTCGTCAATCGCATCAGTCATTCAGGAAAGGTCTGATGACAAGTTACAGGACTCTGTTTTATCATCCTGAAATGAAATGTTGTCAAATGATCATCAATCATTATACCAGTTCTTAAAGATTTGCACACTTTATCATACACAGCTTTTCACCATATACTGAGCAGGAACAGCTTTTGATTACACTATATCATACACAGCGTTTCACCATATAATGAGCAGGAACAGCTTTTGATTTCATCAGGTGAAGTGGACGTTTAGCACTCCTTTATGGGTGAGGAGAAATATACTCTGCATAAAATGTTGTTGCCTGGATTGTAGTCCAGATCTGCAGGCAAAATTCTGCTAGTTGTTATTGTAAAACAACAACTGGTAACATGTAAAATAGTTCACATACTATGATTCCATTTTTATCTGCATATAATATAGTAAAGAATGTAATTATTTTTTCTTTGTTTACAAAACATCAATAGATTCTGCTGGCTTTATAGACATTCTACTCACTGTCCTCAAGAAAGACTCACAATCTAAATTCCCTATTACCAGAAAACAGTGGATACACAGCTAACTTTTAGATCATCATAAGTGGACACATGGCTTCCTCAGACTAAGTTCCCTTTAGTCTATTAATCTACTTTTAACCCCTTATCACTGACGCTTGTTTTCAGCTTAGTGACCAGACTCGATTTTTAGAATCTGACATGTCTCAAGGTAATTGTCAGCACCTGTCCAGCAAACCGCACAACCACCACCAGGCTTGGCACTAGCTGTCGTCAGACTAGGTAAGTGGTAGCGAACTCACCCTGCGACGTCCCTGCGGGCCAAGGCCCTGCCTAAAGCAGATAAACTGCCCTGGAAAGGGCGAACCCACTATCAGGAACCTAACTGATGGTCCCTGAGTGACTCTACAAAATGACAGGGAAAACTTACTTCGTCTGGCAGCTGCTGGATGGTGAAGCGGACAGGTAACCGGAATACAGGAATAGGCCAGTGTTCACACTGGCGCACAGAATACTAACACAGGACTAAACAGGTAACCAGAATACAGGAATAGACCAGTGTTCACACTGGTGCACAGAATACTAACACAAGTCTGGGACAGGAACAAACAGGACTTCAGGTATAAACAGGTCAGGTCAAGATACAGGTCAGGTTCAGATACAGGCACCAAACAAGATAGCAGGAGCACTAGGTACACAGGTAAGACTAGAAGAATAACCAGCCAGGTATGCTGGGAATGGGCAGGTATATAAGGCCATTCCCAGACACACCTCCAGCAGCACACTGGGGGAACTGTCCATCAGGCTAGCAACCCTTGCTGGGCAGGACAGAAATGCAAGGAGCAGGGTGTGGCTCAGTTAATCCAAACACAAGCAGTGAGCTACAGTTCACACACAAATAAATGCCATCTATTCCACCAACTGCGGATGGTGCGACATTTAGGCACGGACCTTACAGTAATTGGTTATAACTTGGAACGCTTTAACTTATCCAGGTGATTTTGCGACTGTTTTCTGCAGACAAATTGTCCTTTATGTTAGTTCTAAATGTGACGAATAGGCTAAAAGTAGTAAAACCAGTTATTGTAGCCTGTAACCAATTCACCCCTGGTAGACAAGCTTCAGATAATACTAGGAAACTTATAAACATCCTACAAATTTGATAGATAAACAGGACCCCTGCAACCTTTCTTACAGTAGATGTAAGTGTTGGTTAAGAACTTTTTTCTTTCTCCGTAGAGCTTTATTTAATTTCAAATCCATAAAATGTACTCTATCTATTCTTGGAAAAAATCCAACACATTTCAGATGCACAAGGCACCCTAAGTCAGCCATGACTGAAACGCGTAGGCTTTTTTCCTCGATAGAATTGGTTTTTGGAAACTATTTATGTAGTTTTTTGGACTTGAAATGAAATAAAGCACTATGGAAAAAGAAAAAAGTTTTTAACCAACACTGGTGCGAAAATCTGTTTGTTCTTTGGTGGTTGAGTACAGCACACATCTGTTTGGATCCCAACATTGGATCTGAGTTGTATATATGTTTTCTGTTCTCATTATGTTGTTCAAGCTTTGCAGAAATTCTGCTAGAAGGGACATATATTGATGGCAGAGTGAACACATTAATTATCTCGTAATTGAGCTGGCATATTCCAAATGTGTCCTATTTAAATACAACCATATCCCGCTAGACAAAATAGGAAAAGAGCTATCAGAGTACTTTAAAGAAATTTTGTCTTGGTGCAGGTCCAAAGCAACTCTCATTTGAATTAACTCCCACCAACTTTTTTAGAATACAATATGACAAATATAAATCTAAACAATTGCCACCAACATGGTCCTTACAAGACACCAAAAAGGACCAGTATGTCCGAGGTGGGGAGATGTGATCACTCAAATCAACAGGATATATGGGTGCGAAAAAACAATAGCCATCCAGACAAGCAGGTTTAAAATATCCCAAACCCAATGGGATAAGTGGACACAAATCCCATATTACCAAGAGTGACATATGATACACTAATAGCTTTAGGCCTTGTCCATTGTTTACCATTTACTGTTTAATGGTTATTGTTACGGTAAGTGTTTAAAAATGAGTGACTTTCTAGGCCCCTGGGGTTAAATGAGAAACAAGCCAATATTTGCAGTCTTACTGGTCCCTGACCCCTTGAGAAAGACCGGCGGGTTGAAACGCGCGTTGGGGTATTTCCAGCGACCAGGTAATTATGGATACAGATTTTGGCATTTTCTAGCTATACTATTGCTAAGAATTAACGACTAGTTCAGTCATTTGATGATGCATATGCCAATCACATCCCACTACTGCTAACTTGCTAGGCATATTTATTGCTATAGCGCTTTGTGCTCAGTATGTTTTTCTATATGCCCCTTACTCTGCAGTACCTGCTCTCTGTATTCCATAGTGCCTGGTCTATATGATCTTCTGTCTCCTGTAGCCAGTGTTCCTTTTATTGTTCCACACATGTTTTTATCTAATACATTGTTATTAATAAACATTTGCACTCTTTTTCATGATTTAATTGTATCTGAGTCCTTATTCATTTCCCCTCCTTTTTTCTTGTTTTCTGATTTATATGTGTTATATACGGGGATTAAGTAAATTTCTCCTGGTGTATTGTTGTATACAGATATAGGTGCGTTTTCACCTGCTTACACATTTCCACTTTTTATAGTTTTTCTTAAGCTAAACATATTCTGATGATTATATCGTGACATAAAGACTGGAAGGGGAAACTAGTAGGATTGAGACAAACGATAAATAGTACCCAGCAAGAAAACTTGTGTATTGTAAACCCTCACCATAACTTTATCACTGCTCGATATGAGTGTATGGTGGCCCAATTTGTCGAAACGCTTGATTCTTAAATATCTTTGTTATAGTGGGAAAATGTAATCATTTGTTTTTAAAACACCTTCATAAAAGGTGTCTCTTTTAAACTTAATTATATTTGAGAAGCAGAGAAATAAAGCCTCCAATCAGGAAAGGTTCCCAACAAAATTAGCTTGGGGTATTTCAAAAATTATGCGGAATACATGGCATTTCTATATTGTCCAGACAATACAAGTCAAATGCCACTTTTGTGGTGTTTTTAGATAAAATGGCCCTGTCTGCTGATTGCTAATAACACACGCTGCAGCCTGACAATCATTTCCTCTGTTTTACTTAGTCTCCTTGTTTTCCTCAAACCACTTCTACAGAAATAAAATCACGTTATAGATTCCCTGGAAACAACAGAAAAGGGGAACTGTAGATATTTCCGAAATTACATGACATCCAAAGAAAGGTTACCATAGAAACACATCATTATTTAAGATCTTTTCAGATTTACTTTTTCTAATGTCTGTTTATGCAAAGATGTTCTTACTGAATTGAAGTATCTGTTACTGTAAAGGCCAGTACACTTATTATATGCACCATCACTGACCCTTATGTCAGTTGTGTCAAGTGAATTTGCATTGAGCCGGTTCTCTTAATTCAGATGCTTTAAGGCAGTGATGGCGAACCTATGGCACGGGTGCCGGAGGTGGCACTCGGAGCCCTTTCTGTGGGCACTCAGGCCATCACCAGAGATGACTCCAGGTATCTTTCTGCAGTCCCAGACAGCCCAGGACTTGCTGTGCACAGAGCTATTTTAAAGTGACAGCTCTACCTGGGACTATTTTCTGTTTTATTGATGTCCTCAGGGGCTGGTATCAATGAAAACTGTGACAGAGAAGGGAGTATAGATCAGAAATTACATTTCTGTGTTGGCACTTTGTGATAAATAAGCGGGTCTTTGTTGTAGTTTGGGCACTCGGTCTCTAAAAGGTTCGCCATCACTGCTTTAAGGTATAAGGTACCTGTCATTTACAATTGTACAATTGAGTAAGGAAAAAAGTAAGAAATTGAGAAATCATATTAAAATACCCTGACTCAACGTGTCTCTTCCTCCAAGCATATTACTGTTTTTCTATAGAATCTGTGCAACCAGACAGACAGTCCAGACAGAATAGACAGAATATCACATAGGGTGGAGGATTACTCAGATAAGTGTTGGAAAGGGTATGCATGGTTGGAGTGCTGTGAGGTACAGTCGTTCTGTTCTCAGGTCTTTAACCAAATTTCCCAGATAGGAAAAAAGTAAGTAGACCCTATGCCAACAATGGCATTATTGCATATAGGATTGGAGAAAGTGGATCCCTCTGTAAGAATGGCCAATATCACATATCTTAATATCAGAGAGATTGTGCATGGACAATATCACATATCTTAATAGCAGAGAGATTGTGCATACCCAAGCTTTGGAGATCCACCAAGTTCCCTAAAATATTAGAAGTCTGTAATAGAGTCAATGAACAGATGCCCTGTAAAATTTCTCTATTTAAGAATATAAAACAGTGGAAATATAAAAAAAGAGAGGAGAACATGGAGAATGCCGATGTTAGGCCCCTTCTACACTCGTTCTGAAACACAGATGAACCTTTTTACAATCTCATTGTTGCTGGTACTTTAATATGCGGCAGATTTTCTGTGCACAAAATCCACATGACTGCTTAGAAAATCCACAGGATTTATACTACTTGTTCTTTAATCCTTAAAGTCTATAATTTATTCTTACTTGTGTATATTTTGTCCGTCCAGGTTCATTATCAAAACTATACAAGGTTCCCTGTTACATTCACCTGCATATAAGATAGTGGTTATTATACTGTTGTATAAAGCTTTAGTGATATGAGAAATATTTAGTTTTATTTCCTCAAGTTCACTCCAATACAGTCAGAATATCCATGCAAATCTTTGCAAATACAAATTTGCTTAATTAAGAAGCTTTGCATTTATAAACGCTATTCCAGAGAGAAATAGTGTGGTTGGCACTCCTTTTGATATTATGTTAGTGCATACATAATATCAAAAGGAGATTGCGGCACTCTCGTTTTCGGGAACATTTTAGGTCTATAATGACAGGGAATCGTAGCCTCCGACTCATTGAACATATTCAGACATGTCATGGAGGGAACTTGGTGGTTTGAAAATTCTTATGGATAGAAAGAGTTAACCTGAATATGGCAGGAGAGGACCAACCCCGGCTTCTCCTGCAGTGGGAGAGTAAATGGATTATGAAATTTGATGCTCTAGGACCTCTAGGTCTGAATGACCCTAATGAGCTAAATATTTTTCTTTGATGTGATATTTACTATAACTAGGTTACTCCTACCCTTGTTCTATACCATGTTTTAATGTACATTGGGAACTATGAAACCCATTTGATTTATGATCTATGACAGTGATGGGCAACCTTTTGAGCTTGGTGTGTCAAAATTCACCAAAAAACCGAGCATAACTCGGGTGGTGTGTCACCTTTAGAAAAAAAAACTAATTTTGTGATATTTAGAGTTTAAATAACAAATATGTATAATTATTTATGTCATCACATGGCCCCAATAACGAAAAAGCTAAAATTTTATAGTCTACAGAAGGGGCCCATGAGAAAACTAAAATCCTGGCAGCTGCAGGGCACTCCTTCCCTTCTGCTCCTCGCTGTGCCCCCATAAAACAAGTAACGGCCACATGTGTGGGGTCTCTGTACTCAGGAGAAATTGCAGAACAAATTGTAAGATGGGTTTTCTCTTTTTATCTTTTGGAAATGTTTAAATCTTAGGCTAAATGAACGTATAACCAACACAATTTGACTACAGTGCTTCCTGTTATTTCTACGTTCCTTTCAATACGAACCCTGATTTGTTTCTATATTATGCTTTTCCTTAATATGTTATATGCTATGTTTGTCCTTAATATATAAATGACACAAGCCACTACCTGGGATCGTAGTCTAAATAACACCCAGTCTTCACCAGAACCTGCCGCAAAGTGGGTTGGACTTGCTCCGATGTGTTATCACCAGGTTGTTCCACAGGCGTGACTTGGTGGCAGCCAAAGTCGAGGTACAGAAACGGCAGGCAATCTCGTAGTCGGGGACGGGCAGGAGGTCAGGACGGGCAGCACAGGATCAAATTCTTAGACATAGCAACAGGTCAGGGCAGGCAGAAAGGAGCGAAGTCAGAAACAGATTTGGGGTCACAAATGTTAGCACCATTGGCTTGAGAAAGGCTGAGCGTTTGACCGTGAAACGGCCCCGTTGACACAGTGTGTGTGCTCCTTGTAGCTGTTACTTTGCAATAAAGAAGCTTTGCCACACAAGATTATTATTTACTTTAGAAATTATATAGATTTTTTTCCAAAATATTGCTCAGTATAAAAATAGAACATTTGGAAGAAGAAATGGGAAAATAATACAATGTAATTACAGTACAAGGAGAATTTACAAGCCATATTCACTATTACTGAAATCAATTTGGCGTTTCTAAATAATTCCAGAAATGTCTCATACATCCTAATTATAGACATAATCTTCTTTATATCATTACACCAGGTAAGGGCATCTCTGCAGAAGCAATGCTGTAAATTCATGTCTCTGTTCCACTAATAGAGGGTTTTTTTTAAGTTATGAACTATGCATAAATTAGCAACCCAATAGAGCATGTCACCTTTCTTTTCTCTTTGATTCATAGAAAAATCACAAAAATTATGTGAAAATGTGTATCATCTTTATTAGAGCTTCAGACTAAAGTGGAGTACCTGGGCTTGAAGGCTCACTAAGGCAACAATGGGATTGCTTTGGTCAACAGTTGACTTGAAGCCAGGTATAAGGGAACTGTACAATTTGTTCTACCACTTCTCTACTTTTTAATTTCTTTATAGTGAAACACAGAAAACAAATATGTCAGACACAGAGTTCTAGCATGAGTCCTAGCATGGGAAGAAGAGTTCTGTTTGGCTTATTTCACAGGCATCTCCCTATCCCCATACAGGGTAAGACTTGTCAAATAAGCAAGGGATATAGAATCCACACTGTGGACTCATATTACCATGCCTGAAAAAGAAAAAAGCGTAGATTCAGCTCACTGTGATCTGAGAAAATCCGTTACAAAATAGGGGGTGCACTGAACTTTCGAATGCTGGTCTGGAGCCAGGACACAATAATAAAAACGATTTTCCAGCACCAGTCAAAATATGTGAAAAAATAAAACAATTAGTGTGATTAAGGGCTTGATACAATTTTCCTAAACACATCACCCGTTTCCACTCTTTTTTCTTAGGTCATCACATTTGTTTTTAACATTGTCAACATAAAATGTTGTTTTTTTCACATACTTTGACTACAGTGCTTCCTGTTATTCCTACGTTTTTTTCAATACGAACCCTGATTTGTTTCTATATTATGCTTTTCCTTAATATGTTATATGCTATGTTTGTCCTTAATATATAAATAACACAAGCCACTACCTCGGACCGGAGTCTAAATAGCACCTGGTCTTCACCAGAACCTGCCGCAAAGTGGGTTGGACTTGCTGCGATGTGTTATCACCAGGTTGTTCCACAGGCGTGACTTGGTGGCAGCCAAAGTCGAGGTACAGAAACGGCAGGCAATCTCATAGTTGGGGACGGGCAGGAGGTCAGGACGGGCAGCACAGGATCAAAGTCGGAGACATAGCAACAGGTCAGGGCAGGCAGAAAGGAGCGAAGTCAGAAACAGATTTGGGGTCACAACAAGAATTCACAGAAATAGCGCAAAGCATCAAACACACCTGTCTCTTAGGCACGAGGCATGAAGATCCGGCAGGGTTTGCAGAAAGAGGCAGGCTTATATAGAATTTGAGAAACCATCAATTTGACTGATGGAAGATGGAAGAATTGTAGCGCAAGTTCTTTATGAATCTGGCGCCTCCTGCATTGCTCCGACAGAGTTCACCAACTTTTTTTTGGAGCACCTTTAACTTAGAGTATGCGACAAAGTTCTGTCGGACACTCCATGATAAATGTGGCGCACTGTGCACCGGAACACCCCTTTTTGTGCATAATTTTGTGTTGCCTAGGGTACACTAATGTTTAGCGAACACTTTGTAAATACATGTGCAAGCAGTTTGTAAATGTGAAAATGTGCAGACAAAATACTGGTGCTGGGGCTTTATAAAATGTGGACCATGTGTGTAGACTTTGTATAATAATCATCAAATACACCATGTGCGCGACAACACTTTATCAAAGCAGCTTACTGAAATGAATAGAGATATTTTACAAGTTGTCAAAAAATTAATTAGAAAACACTTCCCCTAAATAAGAAAGATTTAGTGTTTAATATGCTTCATTTTATGTTACGTAATATGTCATAAGATATAGAACAATAGCAGAATATGAATCATCCTTTCCGTACATTGGCTTTGCTTGAAAGGGATTCACTGAGGCTGGGCAGAAATCCATTGTCAGCACTGAGCCACTGTGTTCTTCACTGGACCCTAAGGGCACATTTTTAACATGATGGATCTATATAGTGTAATATTTCTGAGACTCTGAATAAGCTCATTGTTATAAGCCAGTAATGGACAATAAACATAGGTGAAGGGTTGTTATGACCTCAATGTGGGACAGCTCATCATTATTAAAAATTAACACAGTATGCAATGGGATGTCATATAATACTTATAATTAAATAACATGTTGTGGTACAAAGTACTGGTTCATAGTTTTGTAAACCTATAAAAAAATTGTTCTATTGATCCTCTTCAAGTATATTAGATGCAATGAAAATCTAGTCAATCAATTCTCCCCGATGCAGATGTTTTCATGACTGGTTTTATTGATTTTTTAAAAATCAATTTATTGTAAGTCCCAAACTCAAAAACTAGTGAATTAATTCTTCTAGATGCATATACTGGGGCAGATTTATCAAGTTAAAGTTAGAATAGACAGTGTTACATTGCAACAAATTTATAAACGTGTCTGATAATTAACCCTTTAAGGACCTCGCTCTTTTTTGTTTTTGCTAATGCCTTGTTTTCTGCATAACAAATTGCACTTCTTAGTAACATTATTTATTATTCCATGGCGTGTATATTTTTCAAAAATAATTGACTTTGGGGCTATTTTCTGTTACATGGTTAATTGCAGTAAAAAACGGTTATTATATTTTGTTAGAATAGACATTTTCTTATGTGTTTATGATTTTTACTGTTTATTTATATTTATATCAGTGGGTGATTTGAATTTTTTTTTTTTTTATTATAATTTAAAAAAAAAAAACTTTTATAAATGTTTAATTTACTTTTACTATTTTTCAGACTCCCTAGGGTACTTTAACCCTAGGTTGCCTGATTGATCCTACCATATAGGGCGGTCCCCTACTTAAGAACACTCAACTTACATGCGACCCCTAATTACAAACAGACCACTGGATATTGGTAATTTATTGTACTTTAGCCCTATGCTAGAATAAACAGCTTTAACAGTTATCACAGGTGTTTGTAATGAAGCTTTACAGTTAATCCTGATTCTTATGACAACCCAACATTCTTAAAATCCAATTGTCACAGAGACCAAAAAAGTTCTGGCTGGGATTACAATTATAAAATATACAGTTCTGACTTACAAATTCAACTTAAGAACAAACCTACAGACCCTATCTTGTATGTAACTCGGGGACTGCCTGTATATGGGGATTTACCTCCTCATTCATTACAATGTGCAAATCACATATTGTAATGAATGGTTTGAAACGGGACAGCCTCAGGTCTTCCGAAGACCCGAGGCTGTGACTCTACACGAGATATGAATTAATCTTTTTAATACAAATGTAAATAAAAGTGATGTTTTATAATTGGCAACCAATGGGTTTCAGTGAGGTCATAAAAGACCTTTATGGTAAATAAATTAAAACCTGGTGCTGCTGAGAGGTGCTAAGGTAATGTCAGCCTGAGCACTTTTTGCACTCAACACGGTTCCAATTATTGCATAAAGAATTGAGCACGTAATGCTGGACATCTACCATCAATCAAACTGATGGTAGATGTCCTTTAAATGTTTATATCATTGGAGCAGTATTGTGGCTCCGGCTTTATAAAATGAGATATTTATATATAAAAGAATAAGGTCCATTAGGAGGCATTATAAATATACTAACACTAGTGACCTACAAATAATCAAAAAAGATCCAATAACAAAATGATCTTTATGGGGACCTTGTCAGAAAGTAAATCTGTGAGTGTTTATAGCCTGGATTATACGACATGAAGCGTGTTTCACAAAAATAGTTTTAGGCATAAATCACAAATTCCATTGCATTTATTACTTTAGCTTATGGTTTTGTAAATCCAATAATGTTTGAATACAAATTGTGTTACAGGACTCAGCAAGTTATAATGAAGTTCCTCGGTGTGAAATAATTGCTTCTGTCTTCAGTATCCTTATTGAAAGGAAGTTATTTTTTCATTGGTACTTTCTATTTTATTATTTTTAATATAGCACCTTGATTTTGGTTTTAGAAAAGTTACACATTTTAAGTTACAGACGGTTTCATTGAGATTTTCTACTCTTCAGAGATTTTTTTTTAAATCTTGGTTAAAGACAGTAAGTAACTTTATTAGAAACATAAGAAAGGCAGGCCAGAATGACACGGAGGAGTTATCACGCTCTATGAAGACATAAAGCGCACACAGATAGCTAAGGGAGGGATATCTATGTTACAGTAATATTAATTTTGGTATCTACGGTATGTTACAAAAATAAGATCCATACCTAGGATTTCCCTGTAGCTAGTAACAGCTAATTTTATCACGTCAACATTTTAAGAAAATTTCTCCATTACAGGGGTAATTTGTCTGGATAAAGATACATTCTTGTACAATAGATGCTTAAATACAAAGTTGCTTGAGTAACTGTAAATGAATACATTCTTCATGACAACCTTTCTTTTCCCAGAAGGTCATCTACTTCTCAAATGTCAATGATAATGTGTACAACATATACTGAGCCTTCCAGCCCTTACTCTACGTTTATTTAAAGGGGTTATGCCACGAAACTTATTACTTCAAAAACCTCCCAAAGAGGTAAAAATATTTCAAAAACCTATTCATAATGGTTACCTGGAGTTATAAATACTTTTTTATTTGTTATCTTGATACTTGCGGGCAGCTATTCTGTGTCACAGAAAAGCAGATGTGGGAGGGGCCTAGCGGGCACATGTACAGCTCTGACAGAGGCAGTTTAACCACAAGTCCTATAATGCTTCACAGGCGCCTCTCTCTCACTGACCTTCCACCTTATAGTCTACAAAAGGGGCCAATGAGAAAACTAAAATCCTGGCAGCTGCAGGGCACTCCTTCCCTTCTGCTCCTCGCTGTGCCCCCATAAAACAAGTAACGGCCACATGTGGCGGGTCTCTGCACTCAGGAGAAATTGCAGAACAAATTGTAAGATGGGTTTTCGCTTTTTATCTTTTGGAAATGTGTAAATCTTAGGCTAAATGAACGTATAACCAACACAATTTGACCCCCTTCCCTAAAGCAGTGCACATTAACCCCCTCTGTCTAAAGCCCTTAAACAGAGACAGGACTGGCAGTGCTCAATTCTTCAATTAAGATCCCCCCCAAAAAATAACAAAAAAGCAGTGTACACTTTTACTAGTTTTAAGGACATTTGTGTCCTGAAAAGTGCCCTCCACAGCAGTGTACATCACAGCCCAGCCTGGCAGAGCTTAACTCAATAAAGTCCTATAATGCTTCACAGGCGCCTCTCTCTCACTGACCTTCCACCGTTGTTACATCACTGCTTTTAGAGTATGCTTCCACCGGATATGTTAAAGTAGTCCTTACCCCTACTGATCCCCACCACAGCAGATTCTGCTATAGAAACGCCATGTCTCCTCCACCAAAGCCATGATAATCCTTGTCACTGAATATGTGAGATACATATAAAAGCTACTTCTAGGCAACTACATTAGGCCCGACCTGGCATAGAATTGTGCCTTAGCCTTCTCTGGGAACTGGAGCAGGCTGTGGGCATTGTGGAGCAGGAATGCCCTTCAGCAGTCGTGCCCCCTTCACGCCGCCGTGCTGCGGAGGTGTCATAAGGGGGTAAATAGGTGCGGTTATTTCAGGGCATGTACTCCTGATTTTAGGCACATCAGCTCTGGTAAATCCACCCCTACACTGATTACTATACTCCTTATGCTGGTTGTATGCACTGGCATCAGGGCCCAGCAAGTAATTCTGCAATATGTAAAAAACATATATGTGATATATAGAATAGCTCCTGCATATGATGTAAACCCCACCCCCTAGATATAAAGCTAAAGGTGGATAGATTAATAATAGATAATAGAGAGATAGAGAGATAGATAGAGAGAGAGATATGAGATAGATAATAGATAGATAGATAGATAGATATGAGATAGATAGAGAGATAGATAGAGGAGATAGATAGATAGATAGATAGATAGATAGATAGATAGATAGATAGATAGATAGGAGATATCAATGTTGCTGACCTCTGGATGGTTTCCTGCTAGTCAGGGACAGGGGTTCTTTGTAGGACAGCAGGGTAGTAGAGAGGGATACAGAACTTAGTAATTAGGACTTACAGGAGGAGGGCTGCAGGACATGTTTGAGATGAAGTGAGGTCAGGGATCAGCTCTTTTACTTGTTTTGACTTTACTAATGGTGGATACATGATGGAGGGAAGAGCTGCTTCACTGCAATATGTCAGAGCTACAGACTGGTTAGGGGCAGTCTGTGCTCTGCATGGACCCTCTGCATTCCTGGGTATGTTACCTTGAACGTGCCCCTGTTTGCACTGGTGGAGCCTAGTGTTAGCAGCACTGACACATGTAATGCAGACCACACTGCACTCAGCTACACAGCTCATTCGGTCCCTCCCCCTCTCTCCCATTGGCTGCTCCCTGTCAGCTGACTTCCTTCAGTGTGAGGCAGTGGAGGAATCTGCACTCAGCGATGTAAACAGAGGAGCAGAAACTGAATCCTTCTGCGCAGACTCGGCCAGGGGAAAAGGCAGTCAGGACGGGACACAGCTACCCGCAGGGGGAGCCAGCAGTCAGCTCACAACAGGATAACTCAGTAAGGCTGCATATTTTTTAATAAATGTAAATGGTGAAATTATAGTTTACAGTGCACTGAGCTGAACTCTGTCCAGGTGCTTTGGTGACATAACCCCTTTAATGAGGGATAATTTAGCAATGCTGGTCCCTTTTGGCTGCTTCTAGCCATATGCCCATATACAAAACCATCTTTTTCTTGATTGACACATATTTTTTTTCCCCCGCTAACATATAAAACTGGTAGTAAATATATTTTGGAATAAAAGAAGGGGACTTTGGCGCAAAATGGAGAGTGCATGAAGATGAATGGTGAATGTAAGGCTGAAATGTAAAAGGTGCTTGAATATTGGCAATGGATGGATGTCGCTGCTGGTATAATATGAGCCGCCCTAGCTCAAAAGTGTGTACAAGACAAATCGGAAAACATATATAAATATACCTGCACTGACAAATGGAGCAAGGGGTGGTTAATAATGATGAAAAATACAGTGGTAGTAAATATATTTTGTTATATATTATGTTGTCCGATTCTCGTGACTTGTTTTATTCCATTTCTTATATAATTCTCAGATTAAAATGATGACATATGGGATTGCATATAAGAGATACATGTTTTGCCATTTTGAGAAGTGATATAATACACAGGATACATGGTTTATGGGTCCACTGTATTCAGGAGGAGAGAACTTCTTTCAGTATTCCTAGCAATGACACAGTAGTATGACATCTGTTGAAAGGTGTAGTTGCACTCAATTCTTGCGCTGGTGTCTGTGAGTTTTTAGCCATAATATTGACAAAGATGAAGTGATCACCAAATTCTGGTTTATTGATTACCTGCTACCAAAATGAGGAGTCATATGAGTATGAAAGTCAATAGATTTATTTGAACAGTCTTGTTTTCCAAGTAAATGAACTCTTCATCTCGGTAGCTGCTCATCAACGAAGATGTTTTTTTTAGTACAATGCTACCACTTTCTCCATACCATTTGCCCATCCGTTCCAGGAAAAGCAGCAAACCAGACCTCCAATTTCTCTAAAAGTGATAGCCATGTCACATACCTGAGGTACTCTATATACCACATAAGGGAAAAAATGGATAACAATGCACACCAGAATCAAATATCTGTGTATTCAAAAAGATTATTTAAAATTTTAATAAATAACAATCACTTTTAAAACACACACACATATATATACACTCACCGGCCACTTTATTAGGTACACCTGTCCAACTGCTCGTTAACACTTAATTTCTAATCAGCCAATCACATGGCGGCATTTAGGCATGTAGACATGGTCAAGACAATCTCCTGCAGTTCAAACCGAGCATCAGTATGGGGAAGAAAGGTTATTTGAGTGCCTTTGAACATGGCATGGTTGTTGGTGCCAGAAGGGCTGGTCTGAGTATTTCAGAAACATACTATAGGCAAAGTACTTTTTTTCTGGTACGAGTCGTGGCATTCAAAGGTGGAAAGGTCTGGAAAATTTGAACAGTGGAAAAACTGTGTGCAGTTGCAGTTCGTAGTATAGCCCAGGAACATATGAGGCTAGCCGGCAATGCCGTCTTGGAAAACAAATCATACTATATTCCCAGCATATAATGAATTCTCCAGACTCAATGTATTTTTTATATAAATCATAGTAACTGTTAATATAAGATTTGAAATAAAACAAAAGAAGTCAAAGAAACAGAAATTCAAGACATGAGAACGAATACAACTGAAATCATTGGTCTTTGGAGTCTTAGAGTTGTCACAGGACCACTCACTGTTCTGGGGCATGTCAGCAGAAACATCACCATATTGACCTCACATTCAGTGAGGTTTTGGACAAGTGTGCATGCACTTAAGGCGTGGGGCAAACCTATTGGCATCGGGTGCCATGATGGGGGAACTCGGAGCCTTACTGGGGGGAACGGCTCGCCCCCACCCCAGACAGGACTCAAAGAAGAGATCTGCCTGCAAGTTTACAAGCACCTTAAAAGATGCGGCTGTTCAGTCATTTTTGATACTTATCTTCTGATGTAGGAACTAGGAAGATGGAGAAATAATAGACAAGACAGGGGCCAATCACCCTTGGAGCCCTTCTGCTGGTCCCAGCATTCCCTCTGTTACAGGTGGACACTGGGAGAATTAAGCTTAAAAAAATGAGTGTAAATGTTTCCAGCTTTCTACTGTGTGCTTGTCCTCAGGAGGCCAAGTAATTGATGGGAAGTCGTGTTTTGCAGCACAGGGAGAGCAAAAGTAAGTTACATGCTTTTTCATTTTTTGGTTGGCCCCTCAAAATCATAAGGGAACGGGGGGTTTTGGTGTTTTTTGGCACACTCGGCATAAAAGGTTTCGAGACAGTATTCTAGGAGATTATTATTGTGATTTTCTATGCGTTACCAGGTGATTTAATGCACATAATAATGTTTACAATGTAGGGATATATGTAATTAGTTAAGTTCATAATGGAATGATGCACAAAGTAAGGTGAACATACAGGGATAATTTAAACATCATGTTTTATACTGGTAGGAAATGACACTGTAACTCATCAATCAGTAGAATAATGTGCATCTGTAATGTCCCATATCCAGGGATAATGTACCATAGGATACAAGACTAGAAGAATTATATGGTCACAATGGGGCAACAAATCCACAGTTTTTGCTTATGGCGAAGCCTGCTTACATAATTTCCTGCTTTGCATAATGCTGTCCCCTCTCCCCAGGGTATCCTGCTCTGTGAAAGTCTCCTGGAGACCAGCACCAATTCCTAATGTAACTGCTCAGCTCACTTCCTGTGGTGTAGGCTTAAGTATCTGATGACACTTTAGCTTTACCTGGCATCCTGCCCCTGACCTTCACTTGTGCTCTGGTTAGGCAAGTACTGCCTTATCCACGTGCCCTGTCCTGGCATTCCCTGCCTAACCCCTTGTGCTTCTGCTCCAATATCCTCTAACTTGCCTGCCACAGCAAAGTCCAGAGACCCATAATGGGGTATACTGTGAACACTAATAAGGTCACTTGATAACCGACCTTAGGATTAGCCAAAGTCCAAACCAGACGGTGGTGATAGAGGGTGGTTTTATATTCCACTGCCTATTTAAAAGTACAGGAACAGAACAAGATAGGGGCATTTACTAGGGTCACACTGCTGCCATTCGCTCTTTTTCGGATATTCTCGGTGATTACACGGCTTTTGCCCAGATGATTTAGATGTGTCTGCGCTGGGATTTTGGCACACCTAATCCTTTTGTGGCGAATTCTCGACTGGCTTCTATGCGACACAAATTAGGGGGATGCCCTCGGACCAGCCGACGGTTCAGAATGAGTGCAGGATTTAACTTCATTAATGTTTGCAAGCCCGAACCCTTAGAAAGCACCACTAAAAAGGATGGTGAACTCTGTCGACCTGAGGTGGGAGCGACAACACATCTGATATCTGCGTCATTATCACGGCCCAATGCATTCTCGTAAACCATGCCCTTTTGGTGCAGCTCCAGCGCACTGTAATTCTATGTGCCCCATAGTCCTTGCTTATAAAATCAGAAGTGATTGTCATAAGGACGAATAATTGCACGTCAGTCCCAACATAAAAATGATCTAATATGAGATTCCATAAATATACATAGAAGTTACAATGTAACACTGTTACGTTGACGTCAAAAGAGGCGCATACTGGTTTAATACCAAGTGATCTGTATCTCATAACAGGATAACGCAGGTCCCAAAAAGAAGATAAGGTGAATTTTAAACAACAGAAATGGTACAATGTATCAATGCGAGATAGTTATACAGCTCTATACTACATCTAAAATGGTTGTTCCACAACAGCCTGCACTCCTAAGTGCTTCCTCAAAAAGCTGTTGATCTTGAAAGAAGGTTTTAAAGTGAATATTATTATCTGATAACAATGATCACACATACACACACACACACACAAAAACAAATACAATCAATTAAAATCAGTAAATAAGTTTTAAGGATGACTGTAACTGTTCATTTAGCTGTTAGTGTCATTTCAAAACTTGGCTACAATCTGTAGAATGTTCATTCGGCTGAAGATAAAGTCCGCCATGCTTTATCTGGTTGATAAAGATGTTTAAAAAACACTGTGCTCCTTAGCAGGGCCGATTCTTACTTTTTTGGCGCCTGAGGCGAATATTAAACTGCTGGCCCCCCCCCCCCCCCAACCCCCCGCTCCCCCCTGTTTCTTAAATGCGGAAAACTTTACTAACAATCTAACACCCTACAGACATGCATCCCTGACACTGTTGACTGACACATGAGCTGCGAGGCATTATGACATCTAGTACTTATTAGATGACAATCTCTTTTCCAGCCGAGGACTTTTATCCGGTCTCCAATCCTGACGTATCAAAGGTGAAATTCCGGCCGGATATCTTCAGCTCCTCCGTGCCCGCATCTTCCACCGGCGTCCCCTAAAAATACCACAGTCACTTACGTATGAAGTCTCCTGGAAAACAACAACTGTGCTTCCTAAATAATATATAACCCCTCACAACACAACTGACGCACTCTCCCCACATATAACACATCCCTTCTTATCCCTGCTCATCATATTTTAAAGGCCTCGTTACTTCACCACCCAATTAAATTATATCAGCTCCCCTATAAAATCCCCTACAGCTTAAATAAAATTTTGCCCCACATAACAGCCCCCCAGCTTAGTAATATCATACGTATCCCATATACATCCCCCAGCGTAGTAATATACTGTTCCATATCCACCCTCCCAGCTTAGTAAGTATACTGTATCCCATATACAGCCCCCCAACTAGGATATACTGTATCCGAATACATCCCACAGCTTAGTAATTACTGCTATCCCATATACAGCACCCCCATCTTTAGTATATACTGTATCCCATATACAGCCCCCCAGCTTAGTATATACTGTATCCCATATACATCCCCCAGCTTATTATCTACTGTATCCCATATACAGCCCCCATCTTAGTAAGATACTGTATCCCATATACATCCCCCCAAGCTTAGTAATCTACTGTATCCCATATACTCCCCCATCTAGTAAATATACTGTTCCCATATACACCCCCCAGCTTATAATATACTGTATCCATATACGCCCCCCAGCTTAAGTAATATACTGTAGCCCCTATACAGCCCCCCGCTTAGTGCTCTATAATATATAGCATCCCCCCCAGTTAAAATAATTATGGCCCCATATACTACATTAGCATCCCCCCCAGTATAAAAATAATTATAACCCCAATCAATCCCCAAATAAATATAGCATCCCCTCCCCTAGTATAAAAATAAGTAGCCCCAAATATACATAAAGCACCCCGCCATAGCAACCAGCCCCCCCCCCCTAGTATAAAATATGATGGCCCCAAATACTACATATGCACCCCCTCCCACCCTTTATAAAAATAATTATGGCCCCAAATAATACATATAGCACCCCCCCCCCTAGTATAAAAATAATTATGCCCAATGATGATGCATACGTCCCCCCCTCCCCCCGTAATCATAAACGTTTTTTCTAAGCCTTATATATCGCCCCCCCCCTCCCCCCCCAGTATTAATTATTACTACATTAATTAAGTACTTTGAAAAAATCATCAAATCATAATCAACCTGCAGCAGTCTCTCCCTCGCGCGCTCTCCCGGGCTTCACGGGCCTCACTCCGTTCTTCCTGTAGCCGCGGCTCCGCAGTGCCACAGGCGCTGAACGTCATGACTCCTGTGTCCCTTGCTTAGGACGGAGCTCGCAGCTGCCGGAAAGGCGCTGCTCGCTCCGCTCTAATCGCCCTGTGTCTTAAGAGAGACAGGCGCGATTATTTAGCCTGTGTGCGATTCGGGCGTTTCATGGACGCCCGAACGCCCACTTTAGAGCGCAAATTTCGCCGCCCTTTCAGGGAACCGAAGTCTGCCCTGAGGCGAGATTTTCATCTCGCCTCATGCAGATGCGCCCTGCTCCTTAGTAGAGTGTTGTCTGCTTCTCTGGGAGTGGAGAGGCGTAGAATATACTTAGCTCGATATGTCAAAACACTCGTAGGTGGACGGCAACATGCAAAGTAATCCCCCCACACTGCACATCTATAGACCACAAACAGGGAAAAAATGGATTCATTGCACACCACGTTGGTGGAGTTTTTGTGGACCCCATCACACCTATATTGGCCTGTAATATTGTGCTATTTGCGCATGGTTTACATCTAGTGCCATTCTGTGCATTTCGGTTTTTGTTCTTCTTTGCACTTTTCTGGAATAGCTGCATACGGTTTTTCTTTATTAGTGCCACTTATTTAGGTACAGCACCTGTCCAACGGCGCGTTAACACTTAATATTTCTAATCCCCATCACATGCGGCATTTAGGCTGTATGACATGGTCAAGACAATCTCCTGCATTCAAACAACCGAGCATCAGTATGTGAGAAAGGTTATTTGAGTGCCTTTGAAACAGGCGGTTGTTGGTTCCAGATAGGGCTGTCTGAGTATTTCAGAAACGCTGGAGCTACTGGGGATTTTCCCGCACACATCTCTAGGTTTACAGAGCAATGGTCCGAAAAACAAAGACAAACCATCCGTGAGCGGCAATTCTGTGTGTAAATGCCTTGTTGATGCCAGAAGTCAGAGGAGAATGGGCAGACTGGTTCGAGCTGATGAAAGGCCACAGTGACTCAAATCGCCACCCCGTTCATACCAAGGTAGGCAAAGAGCATCTCTGAATGCACAGTACTTCCGAACTTTGAGAAGATGGCTACAGCAGCAAGACCACCCGGGTGCCACTCCTTTAGCTAAGAAGAGGAAACTGAGCTAACAATTTTGCACAAGCCTCATCGCAATTGGACAGTAGCAAGATTGGAAAAACGTTGCCTGGTCTTATGAGTCTATCCTCGATTTCTGCTACAAACATTTCGGAATGGGGTATGGTCAGAATTTGTACGTCAACAACATGAAAGCCATGGATCCATCTCTGCCTTGTAATCAACGTTTCCAGCTGGTGTGGTGTTATGTTGTGAGGAAATATTTTCTTGGCACTCTTAGACCCTTGCACCAAGTGAGCAGCGTTGCAAAATGCCACAAGCCTACCGATTATTGTTTTTTTGACCATGTCCATCCCTTTAGACCACAATGTACCACATCTGATGGCGACTTTCATCATGATATGCAACCATGTCATAAGCTGGATCATCTCAGATGGTTGCTTCTTGAACAGACAATGATTCACTGTACTCAAATGGCCTCCCCACAGTCACTAGATCTCAATCCAATAGAGCATCTTTGGGATGGGGGGAACGGGAGATTCGCATCATGGAGGGCAGTGGCGAAAAATCTAAATCTGGCGGCAACTGGTGGTGATGCCATCATGTCCAATGGGCCCAAAATCGCTTTGGAATGCTTCCAGCAACCTTGTTGAATCTATGCCACGACGAATTGAAGGCAGTCTGAAGGCAAAAGGGGTCCAAACCCTGTACTAGCATGGGGTACCAAGAAAGTGGCCGTGAGGTATAGCCTGGGTGTAAGCGGACGCCAATCTGGCCATGCACATTTCTTATGCCGGCAGGACGTGATGTGAACTGGGGCCCAGTGAGGAGTCCCAGTCTATATATCAGGAGGTCACGACGCCCTTGAAATATCCCTGTGGGCGTAATGGGGGCAGGGCCCGTTGATCAAGTTCTTTTTTTTTTCTTTCTTACCTTGGTCTACGGTGGCGATTGAGTATCTGTTGCATTTCTATCACTTGAACCAGTCTGCCCATGTCACCTCTACCTCTGGCCATCAAAACAGCATTCCTTTCTCGCCCACGTGTCTGCCTCGCGACTGGCTTGTTTTTTCTTTTTTCGGACCATTCTCTGTAAACCCTAGGAGATGGTTGTGCATGAAAATCCCAGTAGATCAGCAGTAGATCAGCAGTTTCTGAAATACTCAGACCAGCCCTTCTGGCACCAACAACCATGCCACGTTCAAAGGCACTCAAATCACCTTTCTTCCCCATACTGATGCTCCGTTTGAACTGCAGGAGATTGTCTTGACCTTGTCTACATGCTTAAATGCACTGAGTTGCCGCCATGTGATTGGCTGATTAGAAATGAAGTGTTAACGAGCAGTTGGACAGGTGTACCTAATAATAATATATATTACTATAATAACCAGGTAGTGGTCCATGTTAGACTCACATATAAGCGGGGATGACCCATCAAATAGTAACACAAAGAAAACAGTATGCAGCTATTCACAAGAAAGTGCAAATGAATAACACAACAGTAAATGCACAGAATGGCACTAGATGTAAACCATGCGCAAATAGCACATATACAGGCCAATATAGGTGTGTGGGGTCCCACAAAAACTCCCTACCCCACGTGGTGTGCAATGATATCCATTTTTTCCCCTGTTGTGGTCTATAGAATGTTGCATGTGTTTGGGGGATTACTTTGCACTGTGCGTCCACTATAAGATGTGTTTTGTACATATCTGAGCTAAGTAATATTCTATCGCCTCATCACTCCCAGAAGCAGACAACACTATACTAAGGAGCACAGTGTTTTTTTAAAATTCTTTATCACCAGATAAAGACATGGCTGACTTTATCTTCAGACGAAATGTAACATTCTACAGATGTAGCCAAGTTTGAATTGACACTTAACCAGCTAAATGAACAGTTACAGTCATCCTTAACTTCTTTTACTGATTTTAATTGATTGTATTTGTTTGTGTGTGTGTATGTGTGATCATGTTATCAGATAATAAATATTCACTGTAAAACCTTTCCTTTCAATATCAACAGCTTTTGAGGAGCACTTAGGAGTGCAGGCTGTTGTGGAACAACCCTTTTAAGATTTAGTATAGAGCTGTATAACTATCTCTGCTTTATACATTGTACCATTTCTGTTGTTTAAAATTTCACCTTATCTTTCTTTTGGGACCTGCGTTATCCTGTTATGAGATACAGACTCACTTGTGTATTACACCAGTATGCGCTCTTTTTACTTCAACGTAACAGTGTACATTGTAAACTCTCTTATGTATATTATGGAATCTCACTGATTAGATCATTTTTATGTTGGGAAATGACTGTGCACATTATTCGTCTCTATGACATCACTATCTGTATTTTATCAAGCAATTACTATGGGGCACATTTACTTACAGTGCCGCTGGAGTTCACCAAAAGTGCATTGTTTGACGAGAATGCATTGTGCCGTGATCATGCGCCAGATATCATGCATGTGTCGCTTCCCCGATCAGGTCCGACAGAGTTCACCATCTTTTTAGTGGTGCTTCTAAGTGGTTGGGCTTGCAACACATTATTAAAGTTAAATCCTGCACTCATTCTGAACCAGTCGGCTGGTCCGAGGGCATGCCCCCTAATTTGTGTCGCATAGAAGCCAGTGCAGATGCGCCACAAAAGGATTACGTGTGCCAAAATCCCAGCGCAGACACATCTTAAATACCTGTGCAAGCCGTGTAATCACCGAGAATAGTCCGAAAAAGAGCGAAAGTGAGTAGTGTGACCCTTAGTAAATGAGCCCCTATGTGTTCTGTTCCTGTACTTTTAATATAGGCAGTGGAATTAAAACCATCTATCCCACCAGTCTGGTTTGACTTTGGCTTAATCCTAAGGGCGTTATCCAAGTGACCTTATTAGTGTTCATCATTATACCACCTTATGGGTATCTGGACTTTGCTGTGGCAGGCAAGTTAGAGGATATTGGAGCAAAGCACAAGGGGTTAGGCAGGGAATGGACAGGGACAGGCCTGGATCAGGGCAGGTACTGCCTAACCAGAGCACAAAGCTGAAGGTCAGGGCAGGCAGTGCCAGGTCAAGCTAAAGTTGTCATCAGAGACTTAAGACATCACCACAGGACAGGAGCTGAGCAGTACAATTAGGAATTGGTGGTCTCCAGGAGACTTTCAAAGAGCAGGATACCCTCTGGGAGAGGGGACAGCATTATGCCAGAAGCAGGAAATATGGAAGCAGGCTTTGGCTACATAAGCAACAACTGTGCATTTTATTGCCCCATTGTGACCAGTATACATTCTTCTAGTACCTTAGTATTACTATGTACATTATCCCTGTAATGGGACATTACAGTGCACATTATTTTACTATTGTGATGTTACAGTGTCCATTCTACCAGTAATAAAACATTGATGTTTAAATTATCCCTGTATTGTCACCTTACTTTGTGCATCATTCCATTAATGCAACTTAACTAATTACATAATCCCTACATTGTAACATCATTATGTGCATTATCCCTGTAACGTAATTATTCCCTTATAGCAGTGATGGCAAACCTTTTAGTGGCCGAGTGCCAAAAAAAACAACCTAAACCCCCTTATTTATTGTGAGGGGCCAACCAAAAATGAAAGCAGTAACTTATTGCTCCCTGTGCTTCAACAACTTCCAATCATATTGGCCTCCTGAGGACAGCAACACAGTAGAAAGATGGAAAATTTACATCATTTTAGCTTCTTTCCAGTGTCCCTCTGTATACAGAGAATGCTGGGACCAGCAGAAGGTCCTCCAAGGGTGATTGGGCCCTGTCTATTCATTCTCCCTCTTCCTACAGTCCCAAGAAGTAAGTATCAAAATATGACTGAAAGCCGCATCTTTTAAGGTGCTTGGAACTGCAGGAAGATTCTTTGAGTCCTGTCTGGGGTGCTGGGGCGATGCCCGGGTGCCCACAGAGAGGGCTCCGAGTGCCACCTCTGGCACCCATGCCATAGGTTTGCCACCACAGTCTTATAGTGATATCACATTGTCCAAACCTCAACTGAATGCTGAAGGTAAATATGGTGATGTTTCTCTTACATGCCCCATGATAACAAGTGAGTTTGTCCTGTGAAAACCTCTAATGACTCCAAAGACCAATGATTTCTCAGTTGTATTCTGTTCATGTCTTGAATTTCATGTTCTCTGGCTTCTTTTTTATTTAATCTTTATTAAACATGACTATTGATTATTATAAAAAATACATTGAGTCATGGAAATTCAGTTCATGCTGAGGAATATAGTATGATATTGTTTTCCAAGACGGCATTGCCGGCTCAGCTCTATAATGTTCCTGGAAATTATATTAAACGGCAACTGCTACACAGTTTTTCTTTAAACTCACTGTCAAGTTTTCAGACTTTCCACCTTTGAATGACAAGACTCGTACAGAAAAAAAGCTAATTTTGCATAGATGATGACTTTTACACTATTTTTCCTTTTTATATTTTACGCTTTGTCTTTTATATTTCTAGCTACCTCTGCTTTTCTACTATAATATTGCTCTTGCCGTCCAAACATCTCTAGTTTGTGCAATAAATAAATGGCTGGAGGTGAAACCCATCAAAGGCAAAAAATGTGACGACTAAAATGTGGCCTTTATTTCATCATTTAAAAACCTATAAACAAAAAAAAATAGTCTTGTCATAAATATAGTACTGAAGGCTTCAGATGACTCATAGGAGGTAAAGGGACAGAAATATTATCAAATATGTCTTGTTACCAGTTTACCTTGTCATCCTGCGCACCTGTAATGATAGCAAGAGGTCTGGATGCCTTTATGTAAAACAAAAGAAAACATAATAACAAGAAAAACAATTATAAGACAATGGGGGGATTTAACAATGTGTCTCAGGTTCCGCCAGTCTCTAGCTGAAAAACACTAGTCTTTTGCTGAGCCAGATTTATCACTGTCATGATGAATTCTGGCGTAGTATAAGACTGTCAGTTCCTACTTTAGACTAACTTTTAGTTGGTCTAAGCTGTGCGCCAAAATTTTGGGGGCACAGATGATTTCCCGCAAGCCACGCCCATCTGCCAAGGCCACGCCCCATAATCGGACAAGTTGGGAAAGTGCAAAAAAGCCTTGATAACTGTGGTGCAAGGCATTTAAGAATATTTGGCACAAAACCATGAGAATAGTGGCGCAATTGCATTTATCAATCCCCCCCAATGTATCAATGTGTTTCAGGGTGCGCCAGTGAAAAGTCAAATGGTGATAATCGTGGTGGAAAACATTTTTTGTTGGAAAAAAAATGAATTCTGGTAATAATCCAGAATTCTGGAAAAAATGGCTTAATACATTCCTTCAATGTTTCTATAAACATCAGTACATTATTACAGCATTTCTTGTAGCCATTAATAAATAACCACCTAATATCTTGCAGTTTCTAATGCAATCCACCATTTTATGATAAGTTATAGTCAAAAGTCTTGAGGGTCATATATCTTTAGTCGGGACATTTGTGTGTGTGTGTTTCTTTCTTAGCTTTTTCTGCATTTTGGACTTGTTTGATTTATGTCAGAGGTTGATATATCAGGCATGTGTGTCTCTTGATATTTTGCACCTTTTTGAAAAAGTCGCAAATTTTTCTGCAACCCCCTTCTAAAATGTTTCCTACTCCTACTTGGGACTGAAGTTTTTTCCCGCCAAGATTGAGCCATTTTTCCTTGATTTGTGCTAAAATTGCGACTTTTTCATACATCTACACCTGGATTTTAAAGATATATCAGGTACAACACTGAAAAATTCTTGCACATCTAACTTTATTATGTGAGTGGAAAAGTTACAAATTTTGGTGAGTAAAAAGTATAAAAGAAAAGCCTAAAATAAACGACCCCCTTTGAGTCTTTTCAGATATTACAAGCCATAAAGAGGAAAAAAAGCTATAAACAGGAAAGATCTGCCATGAATCTGCTGCAGAAAATTGTCATGCCACAGGTTTTTAAATTTGCAGATCATTTTAATCTGAACTATGTGCTCAACACAGTGAGGTTAATTTATTTAGACTGGCTTTTAGTGACCTGGTAGAGATTTTAGCTGTATTCTCCTCCAGTGGAGGCTATAATAAATATGGGGAGTCAAGGCATATACACCCCCACTGCCCCACTCTCCACCCCATCATGCCCACTTTTGGAGAAAATGGCATGCAGGGCAGAAATAAATCAGCTTTTAATGAAAAACACTCATGTCCTATTTAATGATTCAGTCCCAGGTACTCGAACTAGGATACACTGTTTTACCAGATGAAGCACGGGGACAAGAGTAGAAATTAGAGATGAGCGAACACTAAAATGATGTTAACAAATACCAAATATACTCATTTTATTTGGGGCTTCACTTTAAAGGAAATCTACCATTTGTTTTTATGCATTGTGAACCAAACAAACCTTGAGAATGCTGTAGCTAAACTGATAAAGAATCATATAGTGTTTAATCCCTGTGCCGAGTGGTTTTGCTCAAAAACAATTATAAAATTGAGGACCTTGGGAAAGCTGGCTGAACTGTCAAGCCTGGACTAAGCAACCTGAGTTGATGACTCGGACACAGCAGCTAGGGGATGGTGCAGTGATCGATTACTTCTGCCTGTCAGGGACAGCACAGTGAATACAGTGCTCTCAGCGTACGGATTGCATAATTAGGGTGAGGAGAGGAGCAACAGAGACTCATTATCATAATTTTATATTGTTTTTTCATCAAAAACGCATCAGTGTAGCTACAGGATTCTCAAGGTATATTTGGTTCATAATGCATAAAAGCAAATGGTAGATTTCCTTTAAGCATAAATTGATATTATTATATAATATGTAGCATAAGATGTGCATGAAAAATTGTTTATGAAAAAAACTTGATTAATAAGACAAAACTGGATTCACCCTTAAAGTAAGTAACTACTGTGGAGTGGCATCTATTTGGGGAGTTTCCAAACAAAAATGAAATGCCTTTACTGTCAAGGTCAGAGCGTTGTGTGTGTTAATCACGTATATGTTGGTGGCAGAGTCTGCCAATTTAATATCCTCTTGAGAAACACCAGCACTGTATTTCTCCGCAAGTAATGGGTCAGCAAATTCAAAGGAAAAATGTTGGCCTGGCATAAAGAATGTCTTGCCAGAGTTATAACTGTGATTCAGTTCTAGTATCTTCCTAGAACAGTACCTCTACCATCAGCACTTTCTGTGCAGAGGGGAAAAAACACACACAACAAACACTGTCACTTTGAAATGTCTGGTTGATCCTACTTTGTACAATTGAACACCTCTGAGCACAGATGTAGCAGACTTCATGTAACATTCAGCAATCTTGGCACTGTTCTAGAAAGCGAAAATCCTATTATCTGTCCAGTAATCCTAACCACATTTTCTCATACCAGATCTAATGCAAGATGATACTTGTGCAACTGAACAGGAAATAAGATTTTTAATTATGAGATTAAAAATAATTGCACATGGACTAGATACCGGTCGATTCGTTGGCAGTCATTTAGTTTTGCATAGTCTTAAGAGAGTGAAATAAATGTTGGCACAATCTCTTAAAGTGAACCTGTCATCAGGAATGTCAATTTTTAAATGATGAGAGGTTCCAATAGCCTATGCTATGTTAATTTAAAAAATGCCATGTTGGCATTCTGAATCATTTTAATAGTTTGACTTACATTACCTGGCTCCCTTCCAGTAGTGGTGAGTCCCAAAGAGGGGCAGCTGCAGCCTATGTGTCTTCTCATACATTCTTCATACATTCTTCCTCTATTTCACACCATCCCCTTTGATGACTGTACAGGAGAGAAGACTGACACATACACAGGCAAGCAGCTGCTCCCTTACCTGGGACTCACCACATGCTGCTGGCAGGGAGCCAGGTAATGTGAAATTAACTTACATAAACTAATGAAATGATTTAGAATGCTGACCAAGGCATTTTTAAAATCAGCATAGCATAGGATATTGGAACCTGTTGCCAACTAAAAATCACATTCCTGGTGCCAGGTTCCTTTTATAGTAAAGTACAGAAAACATTTAAAATAATTTGTATTTAGGAATAATTCACCAATTGTTAAACACATAATGAAATATTTTACCTTTTTCTGATATGTTTTATTGAAATGAAGTTCTGTTTTCTGTCTATGATAATGAGGGCTGCCATGTTATCTGAGCACTAGTAACAGAATTTAGAGATAAGACTTACAGTATACTCATGGTACTAGACAGCTTAGTCTGGTACTGACAAAATTAGCATGTGTCAATCTATTACTAGGTTCAGTGACCAGACTGAAGATCATATATGAACCTCAAGCTGAAGTAATATTCTGCCAGGCCTGACATGAGCATGATCAGATTTCCTCTGATTGTAGTCTCCCCATCAGCAATTGGATCCTTTTAATAAGACTAATAGGCTTGTATTGTAAACTGAAAATCGCCACATGGCATCACAACTATACGTTGTGGATCCTCAAATCTGTTGTATGTGCTATAGGCTTCAGAGGATGTAAACTGAGGACTAAGGTATTTGCCCTACAGCTATTCCTAAAATGCTTCCATTACACAGGCAAGTGTAATAGTCCTGGATTGTAGCTGATTTGGGACACTCTGTTGCCCTGGACAGAGCACAGCCCCTTATATTCGCAAATACAACAATGACATTTCTTCCATCAGGGATGCACACTAACAATAATCAGCAATTGATAAAAAGTGCTAAATGTTACTTTTGCTAAATAGGATTTCGCACCGTATTTTTGGAGCTGGATTTGCTGGATTTGCAACTTTTTCGCCAGCCCAGCAAAATTTGTTGCACAGTTTTCCAGTGTTGCCCCCAGGGGTGTAGCTAGGAGAAGTAGGACCACATAGCAAACATAGCATAATGGAGCCCCCCACCCCCTCAGAAAGTATCCATATTTGTATACTAAAACATTTAAATACTTTTACACACATTTATACACTCATGTGGACACACTTATGCACTGATATATACATTTATACACTTACACAGATCTGTCCCAGTAGTTGCTTCACACATGGGGGAGTACACAGCTAGAATTCGAGATAAGAGATTCCTTGCCTTGTCATTCTGCTGTCCCCTCCCTCAACATTTCTTATCTGATGTCCACTGTGGATGATGTGCACTGTTCAGCATATTGTGTACCTCCTCCATTCTTTAGTGTGTCAGTTGTGCAAATTTCCAGACTAAAGATAAATGACCCCCCATACAGGGGGGTAATTACAGCAGTAGCAGCTGTAGCAGGTGCTATGGGGCCCGCTGTGTTAGGGGGCCCCGGCATCTTACCTGACACACTGAAGAATGGAAGATGTGCACCATTATATACATATTATGCTGCACATTGTAAAGCATAATGGGGCAGATTTATCAAGAGTCTGAAAGTCAGAATATTTCCAGTTGCCCATGGCAACCAATCACAGTTCAGCTTTCACTTTACCAGTGCTCATGAATATTTTAAAGGGGAGCTGTGATTGGTTGCCATGGGCAACTGGAAATATTCTGTCTTTGAGACACTTGATAAATCTGCCCCATTATGTATATAACAGTGCACATTTTCCACACAGCATGAATTGGCAGCTCAGATAAGAAATGTCTGGGAAGAGGGTGGGGCAGCAGTACAACAGGACTAGGGATTTCTCATCTCTAATTTCTGCTGTGTACTTCCCCGTATGGTCAGCAGCTACTGGGAAAGATCTGTGAAAGAGTATACATGTAAATATTAGTGCGTAAATGTGTGCACACAAGTGTATAAATGTGTGAGTATACAATTATATTTATATTTTCTTAAGGGAGTAGATAGCACACTTACAATCTGGTATGTGTGCTATAGAGTCCTGTCTTTCCTAGTTACGCCTCTGCCACCATAGTCTACTAAGTGACCATATGCAGTTTTCTTGCGGAGCAAATTTGATAGAAAATATAACCTTATGGTCTGAAAACACTAAACACTGCTTCTCTCTTATGATTAGATATTAAGATAAAGATCTCTACAAAACATTCACACAAACATGTTGTATTCAGAACCATCTCTCCAAAGTCCCCGCTGAGCTTAACTGAGCTCTGCTTGTGTGGAACATCTTAATTTGATTACTGAATGCAGATTTCCAAGGATTTTCTGCGTAGCTCAGCCGTACTGATGAAGGAAAAAATCTCAGCATAAATGCTCACCTCTGTAACTTTGAGTAGAATTGCTAGAATGGGCACAGTAATTAACATACACATTCCATCTTGTCCTTTATTTAGCAAATCTGAAAAGCATTATGTACTACATGTCACCTTGGCCTATCTAACAAGCAACCTTCAGTACAATACATAGTAATGACTGATGGGAATAACACGTTCTTTGTTAATATTGTCCTAATTTAACCTACATATCGTACAACCGAAAACTTAGAACTTAGAAAGTTATGGAAACAGGGTTTGCCATGGTTCTGGTTTTAGAATAAAAAAGGGAATTTTCTCTTTCCACCCTTCTTAGAGTTGTGGTATGTATAGGCAAGAAAATAGAAAGAAAAACTAGATAAAATCCGCACCGGCAGCAAATTGTGCATCTAAGAGGTATGACTAAGCAGGTCCGGTGCCAGCACTGGGCATAACCGGGTGAGTGCCGGGGCCCAGGGCTGCTGGGGGTGCCCACATAAGATTGTACATAAGGAACCCATGAGGTGTGGGGGGCTCTATCTAATGAATCCATAAGGGGTGAGGGGTGCATTATATAAAATAACCATGAGGGGGCTGTTTGATATGATAAACTAGCTACTTTCTGATTTTTCTAAACCGCCACTGGGCCGATTGAAACCTGGAGCCAACCATGTGACTAAGGATGACAACTAATTCCCGTCCGAAACGCATTACCTCTTATTTTTGTTTTTTCTTCAGTGATGTCTTTTTTAATGTTTATGGATTAAATAAAACTTTTTCATTTTTTTAATCCTTTGATTAAAAAGGATACGGGAGGACATGCACATAACGGGGTGAGCACCAGTTAGGTTTTCTTTTTTGTAGCTCACGTAAATACATAGTTGGGAATGCTGGCTGTAGATAAAGTGAATTAAAAGTGAAATAAAATAAATTCTCACCTTTTTTTTTAACTGCCTATATTTACAGCTCAGTATCTCACAGAACCACAAGTCCGATGCAGTTAGAAAAGGAACATTTTCTTCTTTAACCAGGCTTCTAGTTGTAGCTATAGAAGACTAAAATGATGTTCCCCTTCCACGATCTGAGCCTGACTCTAATCTGGCTAAACATGACAGCTTTCTTCAGGTAAATGGATAAGATATTACATAAAAGAGAAGGTTCTAGAAAGGCTATCTCATACCCTACCTGAGAGTGCTGTTACAGTAGTTTATTTGGGGTAAAATCTGGTGACAGTTTCCCTTTAAGGGATAAATATATCCTTTTCTTTTATTTTTCTGACACTTTACATTTGTCTAGAATCAAATCTTTAAGAAAAATGCAAGGGAAACTGTAATTCTGTCATTAGCCTTTTAAACTAGGGTAGAGGTAGGGTATGAAATGTCTTCTCTAAATTTCTTTTATGTAAATTCTAGCCCATATACCTAGAAAAAGTTGTTTCCAAAGTTAAAATGAGCAGAGAAGAGTCCTATGTGCTTGCTTTCAAATCCTAAAGGTCAGAAAGAAAACTGGCGCAGCCAGTTTAATAGATCTGGCCCAATGACTTTTACCCTTAGGATATACAGAACAAATTAGAATGTTGATTTCCTTCAAGATGGCAAGCAACAGGCAAACATCAGGCAATATACTTGTATCTCTAAGATCATTTCTGTTTTTTTAGAGAATAGATTGCAAGTAAAACATATACACACAGCTGTTGTGTCCATGTGAATGATAAAAGTGTGTTTAAATATATGGAAATGGAACATAGTGCATAATTATGTGAATTACTATCTCAGCATATAGAGGGCACAGTGTATTATACTCTATGACAGAGAAACAATAACACTTAGGTATTATATATGACAGGGCATTTGTCGTCCAACATTTCTGGGGATAGTTCCAATACCGTTACTGTGGTTTTATTCAGTGAGTGTTATTCACTTTGTGGTAAGCCTGGCAGCTGGCAAGAAGCTGACAAAGGTTATAAGTGGCATTGATACCATTTTGTGGTTGGGTATTTATCAGTGCATTAGGCAGACTTTATGTCGCTGTTTTGTTCTTTAGTTATTTACCTTTTAAAACACAACCTGAGTTACCTCACTTGACTCTTTCAAGGTCTATGGACATATAAGTAATACATTATGCTCAGAATACAATCATATAACCCTGCACAGCTCCAGAATATCAAGGAAGAAGAATCTATATAACTTGTTTCCCCGGAAATAAGACATCCCCCAAAAATAAACCTAGTACAGTTTTTTTCAAGCTAAGAAATACAATATAAGGCCTCCCCTGAAAATAATACACAGCTACGGGCCTTAGCCTCTTGATGTAATTATGGATTGCATAGTGTGTCTGTGTCAGCCTTCTCTCCTCCACACTCATACAGCTCCCTCACCCCTCCACACTTCCTATCTTGAGGAGGAGAGGTAGATTGCATGAAGAGACACAGGCACACACAGGCTGTAGCTGCCCTCTACCCCAGGGCTCACTGCATGCTGCTGGCAGGGAGCCAGGTAATGTAAATTAAATTATATAAAGTACTGCTGACAAAGGTATTTTTTAAATCAGACCTGTCACCAGGTTAAATTGACATTCATGCTGACAGGTTAAGTTTAATCCACCTGAAAATTGGCTAGTTTTAGGTGCCCTCATCCTTACCCGTTCAAGAGACTCCTAAAGTAATCTAAAGGTGAAAAGTATAAAGGTACACTAGTAAAGTAAAATCATGAAGCCTGTGTATGATATTGCACAAGATGTCATCATTTATGGAAAGATATTAACATAAAGGTTATTGTGCCTCAGGCACTGAATACATTTGGTATGCAATTATTTTGGTAATACTCTTAGATAACATTAGCATATTAGAATACTGTTATAAGCCGACTAATAGATATATCAAACTAAAATGTAAGGACAATGCATTGAACTGTTTATCTACAATGAAACGTGCAGCCTTTTCCAAAGCATCATCTATAAATTTAATATAATTGTGGCCTGCCTCATTTATCATTAGGAAAATTGCTATAACAGGTGATTTGGGACTCCTATAGTAACTTGTACTTTATGTTAATTTTTACATGGAACCCTGCCAACTGTTTATGTGCATAGCTAGAATGAAAGCTAAATTGCAGATCTTGTGTTTTTCCCTACCAATCTCCCCAAGCATGTAATTCTAGAATATAGTTCTCTAAGAGTTCGGAAGATTTAACCATCACCGTCTCCTTGCTCAGAGATTCAGACAATGCAGCCCCTGCTGACACAGTAACACATTCTTTTCACAGTTTGTGCTTTTTTTTTTTTGCAGATTTTGCATCTTTATTGCTACTTGCTGAGCAAACCACACAATTCACTGTCTACAGTACATCCAGCACTCAGTTATATGATAATAGCATCAGGTCAGTGTTTCTAACTTAAAACTTATTACTAATTGTAGTTTTTCAACATTCTTTTGGCTGTTATTTTATTTGAATATAAATGATATCCTAACTGATATAAGCAAGATTTTGGAATTTTTAAATATCCTAATGGAAAATGTATATAATACTGGTCAGAAAAATAGTAATTTGTCCACAGTGGGGTTGTCCACCTTCAGCAATAAAATGATATTTTTTGTGCAATTATTAGTTATACAAGTTTACTTCCTGTAGATACATATGGTCCATGGTCAGGTGGTGTCACACAGGTGCACAGCTCATTAGAGGTGTGTTATAACAAGCTGTGCACCCATGAGACATGCAACAACCATAGCTGATCTAGAAGAATGATACAGAAAGTATATTGGAAAATTGTATAATTTTTAATTTCACAAACAATACCAATTATTTGCTGGAATGGGAATACCTCTTTAAAGATAAAGGGGTTGTAGGTAGATTGTTATGTTACCATCAGATTAGTAAAGGCTGCTTTTTATAAATATATTGACCATTTTTCCATGCTTAGTTGTGACCATTGCATATGTGTATACTATGTTCTGAGGACTTCAAGGAGACTGAGGAAAGCCTACTTGAGATAGAAGCAGCCTTGAGCTCACAGTACGTTGTGCATAAATAACATTCAGCACTTTATATTTCCTGATAATGTGATTTGATGCTATAGGTTCTCTTTTAAGTGATAGAAAGCACAAAAGTTTTTTTTCTACGAGCTTTGTCTAAGGGATAAATCATATCATCTTAGATTAAAGGGGTTGTTCATTTTCTGATAGGAAAAAAAAAACAGGAGGCTTGATTTTACATATCAAAAAAGTGGAGCAGAACTTTTAATAGACATAAACTACCTAATATGATGCCCACTACACTTAAAGGGGTTGTCCGAGTTCTTTAAAAAAAGCTAAAAGTGGCCGGGACAGGGCTGCTTAAAAAAAATAAAGATGTACTTACCTCCCGGTGCCCTCCCGTATCCAGCGCTGCTGTCACTCCGGTCCGGGCGCCATGTAAACAAACATGGCCGCCGGAGCAGCGCTGGACTCAGTTCCGGCCGGACCCGACAACCTTCCGGCCCCCATACACAATGCTGTGTATAGGGACGGATAGGCGTGCCCGGCCACGGCCGGCCGGAAGCTGAATCCAGCGCTGCTCCGGCGGCCATGTTTGTTTACATGGCGCCCGGACCGGAGCGACAGCAGCGCTGGATACGGGAGGGCACCGGGAGGTAAGTACATCTTTGTTTTTTTTAAGCAGCCCTGTCCTGGCCACTTTTAACTTTTTTTAAAGAACTCGGACAACCCCTTTAAACACACATTATAGGTCAATCATGAGGTCCTAGGAACTGCCTAAGGAGCTCAGAGCCAGAATTGTGGTAAGGCACAGATCTGGCTTAGGTTACAAAAGAATTTCTGGAGCACTTAAGGTTCCTGAGAACACAGTTATGGTTTGGGACAACCATAACTCTTTATCCACCTGGCCCTCCAGCCAAACTAAGCAATCATGGGAGAAGAGCCCTGGTGAGAGAGGTAAAGAAGAACCCCACTAAAGATTAGATGAAACCTCATTGAACCATTATGCAGGCACCAGCAGTTGTGAATACTGGCAAGTATAAGTATATGGCCAGCAGCCATAAAGGGTGATCTGTGACACTCAACCAACGGCCTATAAGTGTCTGTTGTTAATTGTTCCTAATTACCCTGAGTGGTTCTTTTTTTGGAAATTGAACTCCTCCATTTGGGACACCACTCAATTAACCAGAATGTGAGTTACTCTCCTTCATGTAATATGTGTTTCAATCCATCCTGCAAAACATCTCAACCTCTCTGTCTTCTCAAAACAATACAGATTTCTTCTGAAGAGGTTAAAAAGGAAAAATGTGCAAAAAGTGTGAATCGTTTGATATAAATCTAGCCTGTACCTGAATGAGAAATCATTGCACAAAGAGAACATAAAATTGGTCAAAGGCGGAGCCCGAGCATGTAGAGTTTTCATTAAATAGACCCTCATGCCATTAGTAATAGAAGAGCTAATGATAACTCCGCTGCTGAAATGACTTACACCCGCACAAGTCAAGGGGTAATTGATTTTCAAATTTAGAAAGCAAGAGCATCATTTTCCGCAGCGATAGATAGCGTGACGCTTAGTAATTAGCTGGTCAGGAGGACGCCTCATGTCTGCTCAGTATAATAATCAATGAAACGAGCGACTCTTTCTGGTGACTAATTTCAATCAAGGGAGAAAAGAAAAGTTATAAATATGCCGCACTTCTCAACAAGTTGGATTTAGTGCTGACAGAACTGAAATTGATAAATGGTGATTTTTTTGTTAATGTATCATGTTGATGTTATGTAATAGTGCATTGAATATGAAGAATAAATCTGCTCTACTTCTCAGTACAAGGCACATGTATTCGCTATAAGCTCAATTTATGACATTGCAGTTTAAATGTTGTTGAAAATGATTTTCAATGTGCCTTTGAGGAAGGCGTTACATAATTCATAACATCACATGATAATCTCTTTATTGCAATCTTGTCCAATGCCGCATTATTAATTGCAGGCTGCAATAAATGCATTTTTTTCATGTTTCATGAAGTCATTTCATTGTCCTTTTTTAATTATCTGGCAACATATTGCCTAAATATTTGATAATGTCACCAGACATTATTTTTCATTTCCAAAGTCAATAGAGACAGTTCCACATAAGTGTTCAAAAGTATGTTGCCCATATTTCTTAGTCAACAAACTCTGCGGGGACCTGGGCTCCCTTTATTATAGTCAATCATCTATAATACTATGAGTTCCTACGTCTCTGCAGACTGTAGTCTCATAAGGAGACTGGGACTCCTAGCATCATAGGGGTCGATGTACAGGAAATTTGGCTAAACTATAATCCTTATTTCACAGCCCAAAAACAATTGTGTAAAACTGTCCTGACTTGTCTGATATACAGAAAAAACAATCATTTCACTTACTCAATCACCCAAATGTCCTCCTGCACACAATCCATGTGGTGGTGCACACTACCAAATCCTTGACTTCCACAAACCAACATACAGGAAAAAGTAACGGTCTGTGGCACTCATGAAGACCATGGAGGTATTGTCTATATTGTGCATATTACATGGATAAAAAACGCATGAGATCGACGCGTTTCGATGCTACGCTTCTTAATCGGCGCTGCATTATTAAGTCGGGGTATCACCGAAATGCGACAATCTCATGCGTTTTTTTATCCATGTAATATGCACCTGCAGCGATAATAAAGGACAAGCTTCTTTTGGACTATACCTCTGTGGTCTTCATGAGTGCCGCAGACCGTTACTTTTTTCTGTATCCTGACTTATATTTTTCCTAGGAAACACGTTTTTCTGATGGATACTGGTCATGCTTTTGGGAACTGTACTGATCTCTAATGATCCAAGTCGATACATTTTAAATGCATCTCCATTAGAAAGTAGCTCCCACTCTCTATTCTTAGATTGTGTCTCAAATACAATATTTTAATGCAGCTTCACTGTCCACAGCCTAAACAGTGAATCTTTTACACAGTAACATATCTACATAGTTTATACTGTTGAAAAAAGACACTTGTCCATCCAGGACATGGAAGGGATTGGATGAGGAAAGGATTTAGGGGAAACCATTCTACATAACATAACCATCAATGTTATTTAGATGTAAAAAGGCATCTAGACCAGAGACATAACTATAGCGGTAGCAGCCATATCAGTGTCAGGGGGCCCCGACATCTGAACTTGCACCCTGAAGAATGGAGGATGTGCACTATTATATACATGTTATGCTGCACATTGTACAGCACAGTATGTATATAACAGTGCACATCTTCTACTGTACACAACATGAATAGATAATAAATGATGGGGACGACGTAAATGTATATGTAATGCTTAAATGTGTGTGCATGAGAGTATGAATGGATGTATGTATCTTGAAGCTCTCTGTTGTCCCTGCTTTGACCAGCGCCTGAGGCAGGCTATTCCACAGATTGACGGTTCTCACAGTAAGAAAAAGCCCTGTCGCCTTAGGTGATTAAACCTTGTTTTCTCCATTCAGAGACAGTGCCCCCTTGTCTTTTCATTTGATTTAATCTGGAACAACTTTCCACCATTTTGTATGGACCATTCATATATTTATATAAATTAATCATGTCCCCTTGTAGTCATCTCTTTTCAAGACTAAATAAATCTAGTATAGATATACGGTATAGCTGAGACCGTCCATACCCCTTATTATTTTTGAGGCACTTTATTGAACCCTCTGCAGCTCCAGGGCATCCTTTTTATGGACCTAAGCACAGAACTGAACAGCACATTCCAGGTGAGGCCAAACCAATGCCTTTTTCAGCGGTAATATTACATCCCTATCCTGAAAGTCCATACCACTTTTGATGCATGACAAGATCTTGCTGGCTTTAGAGGCAGCTGCTTGATATTGCATGCTCTTAATTAATCTATGATAAACTATTATACCCAGGTCCTTCTTAATGAGAGACACACCCATATTTACCCCACCAAGGACATATGTTGCATGTGGATTATTAGTCCCCAGGTGCATAACCTTTCATTTATCCACATCAAACCTCATATGCCAAGTGGATGACCAAAGTCACCCTGCAGCCTATGGACATCCTGTAGTGATGGACATGACTGTATTACACGACTGTATTAAGTCATTAAAGAAGAAACTTGTTGCAACACTTCCATAAAATCGTAATCTTTATTCCAGTAGAATTAAAAACATGATGTGGTAGGTAGGCAACAGCCGACGCGTTTCGGGCAGCTTGTGCCCTTAGTCATGGCATACAAACAATGAATCTCTTCACAAATTTAAAAGAAACAACCACCAATCACAAAACGGGGGTGTGTACGAGTCATATGATGCACCACGTCAATGAATGGGCGTGTGCATCAAGTACCGTGTCATGTGATGCATCACGTCATAGGATGGGCGTGTGCAATACACGGCACTGGGGGAAAAGATACAATAAATTCTATCCATATACTGATCGTCATCGTACAAAATTCAAATAGGAATACATAATATCATATGAATATATATAATTGAAAACATTCCCAACTGGGGGAAAAGATACAATAAATTCTATCCATATACTGATCAATCTGTAATAATACAGCAAAACTCAATATATAATATATACTATTGCTCATATCCTGAGTGACCACATGTAGACCACAATAAAGTGATACTCTAAGGATCATAAAATCCAATAATAGACAACTTACTATTACAGATAAAAAATGTATACCTCTGCAAGGGGTGATGAGAAGCTCAAAGCACAGGGATGATAAGCAAAGTGATGTATGAACACAAATGATTGTCAATAAGTATCATCATGCACACAGTGATACGCACAATAAGCACTGATGATGTCACAACAGGAAATAATAATCACAATGATAATGTTAAAGGAGAACCTCAATATTGTTTAACACTAGAGGCGTAAGAAATTGGAATAATATGAATGAGACAGTCAGTTTAATGTGCTAATGCAATTTACATAATGATAAAAATGTGACAATCACATCTAATCCCTTTTCAGATGGCTGTGATATGGCCACATGTTTTATGGCTTCAATACCTAAACACCTATGTCATTCCCGAACCACACTAAGACCACCAGTTCTTAGATTATCTAAGCTTAGTTCAGTAGAACCACTGAGTTTTTGGTACATTATTCTATCAGTAGTACACAACCTAACACATGGCCATATCATGGCTGTCTGGAATGGACTAAGGAAGAAGTAGAGTTGCTAATAAGTGCAATTCATGCCCATGATTGTCAAAAAAAGGAACATTCATTACACATTCATCTCTTGTATTTCTATTTGATCATATGTAGTATTTTTTAAAGAAATATTGGATTCCGCTTTGAAAAACCTTTTGAAAAGATCAAATACTCCCATGGTCATAAAAAATGCCAATATAATTCTAATCGGCAATTCTGAGAAATCAGAGTAATAAATAATAGATCTTAGTATGAAAAATACTTAAAATAGAACTGATCAATGATCTGATGTATGAATTCTTAATGTACTGAAACTGAAATAGCAGTACTAACATGAATTACTATTGAGATGTGGAGATATCAAGTCTCATAATACACAAAATCGAATTGTAGCTTTCAAATTTTCTCTACCTAGTTTTAATTTTTTTTGTTAAATGTCTTTTCTAAAACCCATCTACTACATGAAGAGAAAAAAGAAATATACAAGGATATGGTATGTAGATAGTGATGAATGTACCCAAACCAAAATATCTGGGTCCTTGCATGAACATTGTTGATATGGGATCCCAAACCCAGACTTCATACTGAAGCCTGAGTGTGCAATTCAATATTTGGGAGTCTTAGCTGGAACAGATATGTGGTTAAGAATGGTCTAATCTATGATAAGAATATTACATTTGTTATTTATGTGCTGAAATTTTGGAAAATCTCATATTAAACACATACATACCCATTTGAGATTTCTTTGCTTAGAAAGCGGGTAAACTCTGGTGTATTGTTTGAAGCTCAAATAAAAAATTATTTTACCACAATTAAGCAAAGACAAGATCATTTTAAAGTTCGTCCACAACAGCAGTCCCCTAATGCAGGACCACCACCCAAGACTGAGAAGTAGCTGGAGGTATTATTTTTAAGGGGGCTCTGCTGTGTACACTTTCTTAATGGGGAGGCTCTGCTGTGTACACTTTCTTAATGGGGAGGCTCTGCTGTGTACACTTTCTTAATGGGGAGGCTCTGCTGTGGACATTTCATAATTGGGGACTTATGAAGTGGGAACATTTTATTAATGAGGGGTGGTCTCTGGTGTGGACATTTCATTTATGAGGGGGGGGACTCTGCAGTGTACATTTCATTAAAGAGTAGAGGCTGCTGCTGGACATTTCATTAGTGAGGGGAGCCTGCTCCTATGGACATTTCATTAGTTAGGGTAGGCAGCTGCTGGACATTTCATTGATAAGGGTCGGCTGCTGGACATTTTATTGAAGAGTGGAAACTGCATTTCCCACCTTATGCTTATACTTGAGTTTTCAAGTATAAACTAATGTAAACCAACCTAGCAATGTTTTGGGGAACCTGTCACCAGGGACCTCATTTTCACTTAAGACAGGTTACAGAAGCCTACTACAGCTGCATTGCACATATGCCTTTCTGCCTTCTCTAAGCATTTGCAACTCAATATAATTGTGCGATTTAACATACCTGGCTTCCTGACAAAATCCTCTGCTTAGTCCCAGGGGTGGGTTGGTTTTGGTTTGGATGTATTTTAAAAAGCAAAATGTGACTTGCCTATGCTGCAAACTCCTCAGCTCTCAGCCCCCTCCTTTGTGCTTCTTCTCAGGAACAGAGCTCACAGGATGGTGAGATGACATCCATCAGTGGGGGTGGAACTGTACAGGCCAGGTTTCTGTTCAAATTCGAAACTTCCCTTACATAAACATTGCTTTAACATATTGCAGATTGTATTTCTCCCCCTTAAGCTTGGTCACGTAATCTTCCTACGAAAGTATGGATAAAGCTCAGCGAGAGCTGAGGACCAACAGATTTCTAGCTATTATGCTGCGCCTTTCCCAATTGAGTAGTCACAATTATAGCTTAGAAGAAGTGAGACAGATGTTTTGCACAAGATATAACTAATAAGATGCTGATATGAAGCTTTTCTATACATGGCATCAACCTATCTGCAGATAGAACAAAGAAATGACTAGTGTTATATCAAATGTCTACTAATCAGAAAAATCTTCAGTGTGTGTCTTTATTTTTACTGTCTATATTTAATTCCTTGACTTTTTTTAACTTTATCAGGGAATGACAGTCCCACCAAAATATTAAGGAAAAGTACTGTATGTCAGCTTTGTGCTTTAAAACTTCCTCATAATGATACTGCCTAATCAGTCCCATAACTAAAGTTTTCTGTATTCCCCTGTTCCAAGAAGATCTTGTGCGTTTGCTGGGAATATGTGATGAGCTAATGAGCAGCTTATTATTGTGCATTTACTCTGTGCTAGGTTTATTGCACCTGAGACATGGTTTGCATATATCATATTATAATGGGGGCATAGAAACTCTCTAGTTATATAATCCGTCCCATGCAACCCATCACAAATCTACTGCTATATGAGGAGAGACAAGCCAGGTTTAAATTCATCTGGGGTTTTCTTTAGTTTTGTATTCTAAAATTTCTGTAAGACCTCATGTACATGGCTATATAACATCTCTGAGGTGAATGGTCTTTACTGCACCACATGTTCTGTTGGATTTTATATAAATATATATTAAAAAACCTGATATGACATTATCACTTGAAAACATTGCATAGCACAGGACTATCCAGCTATCCATACAGAGATTTGAAGAAAACATGCAGCACTCCGTTTGTGGTGAAAAAATAAATGAGGCTTGAAAAATGCTCTCTTGAGCCGAAACGTCGCTATTGTAATATGTGATGGAATAAAAAGAACCACATTTATTTTTTCACCACAAACGGAGTGCTGAACGTTTTCTTCAAATCTCTATCTGGAGGACTCTAGGCCCAGTCCTGTGTTGCCTGCACCCACCTACTCAAGACGTCTTGAGTGCTGCTTGTATTTTCCCATTGTATTTTTCAGCTATCCATACAGCTATGTTCCATGTGAATGAGGGCTAAGACTGGGTCAACACTATTAGAGCTACTCCAGTACAGTCAGTAGGCTCAACACTGATCTTTTTTTTAGATCAGTTACACTACAATCACAAGGTCCTACTATCTGATAAAAGAAATATTTAGCATATACTTCCAGATATCCCCTATAGATAGTATATACTATAGATAGTATATACAGCCAGACCCCCCATTGTTAGTATTTAATGGCAGATATCTCACATGGATAGTTTATACAGCCAGACCCACCCAATATGAAGCCAGACTAGTTTACTGGAGAACCTTCCCCCCAAAGTGACAAGTGAAAAAAAATTCTTATTTCCAGGCTCCAGCCCCTGTCCTCCCCGACACTGCTGACTCCTCCTCTTCAACCAACACAGCAGCCCCGTTGTCAGTGCAGGGATACATGCCAACGTGCATGATGAGGTCACACTGGCCTATGTCATACAGAGCAGGGCACACAGGCTGGTCAACTGCATTAGTGTCTTAAAGACCACAATGAATTTTGGTGTATGTATGGAATTTTAAATCTGCAGATACTACACAAAAGATCACATCCATCCCTTCCCCCGGTGACCGCTTACAAGCTACAGTTAGTTTGTTCATGTATATGTTTGCTAGTCCCTCATATAGAGGGTTTAAGACTCAGAATAAAAAGGTCAAACCTGCAATCAAAATTCACAATGTAAATTTACATTTACATTAATTTACACATTTCAATTTATATTACATTTCATGACCAGAGAGCTGCCAGAAAGTAGCTGTCTTATGGGATTGCGTGCTTGAATATAAATGTACGTGAGAAAGTCTGTTTACTAGTACTACTGTATAAGCCTGGTATTAGGAGAAGAATTTTCAGTTTAGAAACATATTACCCATATTTTTCGGACTATAAGGCACACCGGATTACAGGGCCAACCATCAATAAATGCCTGCTTATATGTCTAGGTTTATTTATAAGGCGCACCTGATTATAAGGCACACCTGATTATAAGGATGAATGACCAGCAGGTGGCAGTCCTGTGCACAGTTCAAGGCAGCTGTTGTCTGTAAGTACGTTTCATATATAAGGCGCACTGGAATATAAGGCGCACCTTTGATTTCTGAGAAAATCAAAGGATTTTTTGTGTGCCTTATAGTCCAAAAAATACGGAAAGTGCAATTATATTTTTAGTCAAGAATGAAGGTATACTGGTAGTATCTGGGCACATTAATTATTTAGGGATTACCGTATATACTCGAGTATAAGCCCACCCGAGTATAAGCCGAGACCCCTAATTTTACAACAACAAACTGGGAAAACCTATTGACTCGAGTATAAGCCGAGGGTGGGAAATGCATTGGTCACAGACCCCCCAGTATATAGCCAGCCAGCCCCCAGTAGTATACACCCCAGCCTGCCCCCAGTAGTCATACAGCCCAGGCCTGCCCCCAGAGTAACAGCACAAGCTGCCCCCAGTAGTATACAACCCCTCCACCAGCCTGCCCCATAGTATACAGACAGCCTGCCCCCAGTATCACCGCAGCCGCTGGCCAGTTTGCAAGCTCCCCCATGATCGCCACATTCCGCCATAATTCTCTCATCCGTCCCCCCAGTTTCAGCCAGTGCCCGTGTATACAACACAGCATGCCCCCAGTAGATTAGAGCCGTTGCCCCGCCCAGTAGATAGAGCCGTGGCCCCCAGTAGTTAGAGCCTGTGCCCCATAGTATGACAGCCGTTGCCCCGCAAATAAAAAATAAAGTTATAGACTCCGCACCTCTGCGCCCCGATGCGCAGCGCTGTCTCCCCCCGATGTTCATCGCGGCTCCTATTCTTTGCTCAGCTGCTGGTGCGCCATCATGTTCTTCTCGTGCTTCATCATGCTTAAGAAGAGGCACAGGGATGAAGGAAAAGGGGAGGGGAAGATGGTCGGAGCCGGTGAAGCCAGAGAAGACGGAGCCGCGATGACATAGCTTGGGAGGCACGCTGCGCATCGGGGCCAACGGAGGGTGAGTATATAATTATTATTTTTTAGTCAATTTTAGTCAGTATGCACTCGTGTATAGCGACGGCTAGGGGCGGTTTTCAGCACATTTTTTGTGGGACTTGAAAAACTCGGATTATATACGTAGTATATAACGGTTACATGAAATGAGGAAAATCTGGGTTTTCACACTGCTACCTGTGATATGTCATTTTAATTTCACCAAATTGTTAACCCTATTCCAATTGCTTTTATAATAATTCATCTGGTATGAGGGACCAGGAATGTATATTTTATAATTGTAACCCCAGCAAAACAAATTTTTGACCTCTGACAACTGGATTTTAAAAATGTTGGATTGTCATCACTCGAGCGGGCGAAGTATTCGTCCGAGCAACGAGCAGTTTCGAGTACGCTAATGCTCGAACGAGCATCAAGCTCGGACGAGAATGTTCGCTCATCTCTACACAGGACAGGTTGCTCCACTTTGCCAAAGAGATTAGCATTGGAGCCTCTTCTCTTCTCTATGAACTCAGTATACAGTATATGAAAATGTGTTTTGTAACTGGACAAACCAAATGGAAGTAATGAAATGTGTCCGCAAACACATTCCCCCCTAGTGAAAACGTGAGTCTTAATTATAATGTAGCATTCGAAAAGCAAAAATAGCAAAGTAACACATATCTGATCTCTGTTCTGTAGTAATTGCAGAATATGTTTCTCAGATTGGCAAGTGAATTGTTTACAGGCTTTCCAAAGAGGGTATATGTTTACACACTGCATCAGAAAGACTGAGAAGATGTTTGTTTCTGTCCATGCATTCTCACTTTTTATTAAATCCCTGTGTGCTAACACAGAGGAAAAATAGGCAATTAGGAAACTGGATAACATCTCGGTACATTAAATTATGTGCAAAATTATCTCCTCCAGATGTCTTCTTGTTTGACAGTAACCACATTAGAAGTAAGCCTAGGGACCAAGTTGGTAAAAAGAAAGCTGGTGACTGTATCTGATTCGTATAAGAAATGAATACCCGAGACTTTTACACTTTTACATATGATATGTGTGATGTGTTTGCCGGCAGGAAGTGGGGGCCTGTGATCTCCTTATGGAATGCAGGGGGCAGAGGCAGGGGGCAGCTCAGAGCTCATGCGATGTCAGACAGAATAGCAAGATGGCTTCCTAGACCCTAAGTCAGAAGATACAGGGTCATGTCCAGGGGCAACTGAAATTGTGTGCACCAGGACTGATAGAGACAGGTTTGATTTATATCTGTGAAATGCTGTATTTTTGTTGAATTAGAGAATGTTATTTTGTAATCCTGAGTATATTTTAGAAACTTCTCTTTGTGGGAATACCCCTTTAACATAGTATGCTTGGTTTGAAGGGGTTCATAGGAAAAAGTAGTTTGTAAAGGTCTTTGTAAAAGAAAAAATTTGCACAGCTTGAGTTTGCAAAGTTGCATTTGAATTACCCATTACATTTTTGGAATATGATGTGTTTAGATAAACTTGTTTTATGCCAAAATTATGAAGAGGTTCCAACCTCTGACCTGGAAATGATTTCAGCTATAGCCTGCACAAGGTTTATGGAGCACCTTATAGTAAATCTATCATTCTTAGGCATATAGTCCTGTTTAAAAAGTCTCAAATAAAATGTGGCGCACAAACTGTAATAAATGAGCCTTTATTTCCTTTCCATAGACAAGACCAAAGGGTAAATTATTGATCTTAGTGCATATCACCCAAAATACTTTATATTAGCTGTCAAACATGATGGAAATGTGTTGAGTAGCAGCATAGCTACAGGATTTATATAACTATATATAAAAAAAAACCACACAAAAAATGACAAAAGCGTGACATTTTTGTCTGTTTGTCGCAAACGGTCTGTTATGGAAATCTTTAACTAACTCATTCTCTACATCCCTGATCTAATGATATTTTTATAGGCTGTCCACTCTGCAGCATTCCTTTACATAAATTTCTATGAATCTGAGTGTGTTCTTAAAAATAGCCTAATACTGTAGGAAGAGAATACTCGTCCTAATTTTTGGACGAGCATCCCTAGATGATCATTGAGGTCTGATCTATGCATAGAACTGATGTAGGACTTCACTGTCCTGTGACATGGAAACTATACCTATGCCAGTGTCTGCAGCCCTTCCAGCTGTGTACCAGCAGGGTTAGAATGTCAGAGCCTTCACAATCTAAAATTTATAATTTATAATGATATTTGGTCAGAAATTATTAAATCCAGACAACTGCTTAAATGTTGCATTTGGTTGTTACTTTTGTTTAGGAAAAGACCAAAAAGTTTTTAATCTTCTCTTGTTTGTTACATTTATTTGGAAATGGACCCTAATTGGATGCGTGTATGAAGTGTCATAATATCTTACCAATTATCATTTCCCCGTTTTATGCTTGTATATAGGATTGTAACTTCCAATTCTCACAGATGTATTTCAGTAGGTACTTTTTTGTAAATTGTTTAGCTACAATGTGGAAGAAAATGTGTGCACTGATGATATTGTATTGTAGAGTGACACATGTAATAGATACTCCAGGGTCTCCTTAGGTCACACAGTGTCCAGCACAAAGTGTCACTAATGCAAAACTTTAACAACCTCTAAAGCATCAGAAAATTATAGTGGCGCCAGATGGGTGCCTAAGGAAGCCATTTTTTGGCTCTAACACACATCATTACAGGAAGAAAATGCTGACAATAGTAGTAAGGGTCTTTTATGTTGTATGCTTACAGAATATAGATGTGTTAGCAAAGAAATTTTACAAATATTGCTTTGACCATGTAAAGCAAGCTCTCACGGCATCATCCGCTAAGCAAGGCTGCCTTGGTTCCAAATTACGAAGCTTGTGTAGGGTTGGCATGGAGAATCTAAAAGTATGCATTTGAGAGCCAGGGAAAATTAGACCTGAATTGTCAAAACAGCTTATTAAGTAGCTGAGCTGATGTTGCGGTGCTAATCCTTAGCCTTGGGCACACAATGTACCTTTATAAAGGTTCACCAATGTGTTTAAATACATATTAAATGTATGTGACATTGTAAGATCCTTGTAGTTTGACAGGAAATACATTATCATAAAACTAGTACAGATTTGAGGCAAAGAAATATGAACTATCCTTAAATGGCATTTTCTTCATGTCATGATTGATTTCAATTACATTAAGAAGCGGCATACGGTACCTCTAAAACCGCAAGTGCAGAGGTTATAGGCAGATGCTTGCTAGGATCAATTCATTGCACAAACAGGATTTCAAAGGGATAATATGTCATCTGAATAACTGCACAACTCATGTTCATGAGATGTGTCTGGCATTAAAGCTCAGCCTCTTTCACGTTTATGGGACTGAACCACAGTACCCAATCTAATTGATAAGATTTGGGATGTCTCTCAAAAAAGTAGGCATTAGTGATGAGCATACCCCAAATGCAAAGTTCGGGTTTGTACGGAACCTTGTGGGTTTGGGTCCCCTGGACTGGACCCTGAACTTCGTTAGCTGGATGCAGGTTTGGTTCAAACCCTCCGGTACTAGCTCTTTAAATGCCACTGGCAAAGTCATTTTGGGCAGCATTGTTGCTCCTGATCAAGCGGGGTTAAGCTACTTAAAGGCTGTTGGGGAGGGCCTTTGAGCTAAACATGCACCCGGTCCGGAACTTCTAATGAAGTTCAGGGTCAAGTCCAGGATATGGCGTAGCGTAGTGCAGCGCTGCTGGCAACATTTAAACAGTAAACACCCACATTCAGTACTGGCACTGATCTCAGGTGTCACTGGTGGTTTTCCAAGTTCAGGTACCCAAACAAGGTTTAAAAATTCTGACAGGTCTGTGCATGGCAAATGCGGGGCCTACCAATCCTTCCATGTGTGATAACTAGTTTCCTGTTCCCATTCCACAGGATAGGAGATAACCTCCCAGCGGTTATCTCCTATCCTGTGGAATGGGAATAATTAATGAAGTAGTATACTCCTTAAACATGCACTTGAGTGTTTTTTGTAAAATTACTCAGTCATGTGATAATCTATTCTATTTCTATTCTATATTTTATGTACATCCACATAACATATATCATTGATTTTAGGCAGGGATCTTCCTATCAGTTGACTCTTGCAACTGCTGACACTGGAATGGCAACAAAGAACAGAACTGGAAGTCTGATATTTGGAGAACAGAGCTTGACTTCCAGCATTGAAAGCTTTTTGTTGAGGGCCCAACACTCAGAACCTCTGTACAATAACCTGATTCCTACTGCCTTAAAGGAAACCTACCATCTTGGATCTAACTAATAAGGTGGGTCCGGGGACAGTTTCCTCGAATCCAGATGCTTTATTTAGCTACAACTGTAGTGCCCCAGAGCTTAATAAATCTTTTATTTGATGTTTATGAAAATTTTAATATGAGTCTACTGGGGCGTGGAGTAGCCACACTGTGGAGCGGGGTCTGCGATTACTCAATGCCCCAGTGGCCTATTTGAATCCATCTTAGCCTCCTGTCTTCAGCACGCAACCTGCAGCATCTTGAATTCTGTGCATGCGTAGTAGCTCCAGCTTCGGAGCCGAGGGTAAACAGTGCCTCATCAGAAGCCGGAGCTGATGCGCATGTGCAGAACTCCAGCTTTTCAGGCGACTGTGCGAGCTTGCAGCTCACTGAAGACAGTAGGGTAGGCAAAATTTGCATATACATCAAATAAAAGATTTATTACACTACAGTTTTAGCTAAATAAAGCATAAGATTATAGTAACCTGCCACCAAATTTACCTTATTATGTAGATCCATGATGATAGATTTCCTTTAAGTGCTGTAGCAACAACAGAGAACATAGAGGAAAGGCCGGTTTCACTCTTTGACTAGGTGGCCTGCCTGAGAATAGGCCGTCAATATCCTAAGTTGAAAAAACTCTTTAAGAGAATTCAAGCTAAAGAAAGGGTACACACATCCTCCTATAAATGGATCAAAAATTAACACTGTCATGGTATAGAAATCTCAAAAAGAGTTCAAAAGTTTACAGTGTTTTAGATGGTTTTACAATGTACAAATACCTGAACGGACAGTACAAGGATCTCTCCAAAGATCTTTTTATACCTAGGCCTGTAACCAGGACAAGGGGGCATCATCTACGCCTAGAGGAGAGACGGTTCTACCATCAACATAGACAAAGGTTCTTTACTGTAAGAGCACTGAGACTATGGAACTCTCTGCCGCAGGAGGTTGTTATGGCGGACTCTATGTACATGTTCAAGAGAGGCCTGGATGACTTTCTGGAGAGAAAAAATATCACGGGTTATGGGGATAAAACATTTACTTAATTCTTGGGGATTGGACTTAATGGACTTGCATCTTTTTCCAGCCTTATATACTATGATACTATAGCACAAGACAATATTATTTTGTATGGGATCTGCTGTATAATTTGAGAATCACTACAATGTACAAGAGATGCAAACAATTAGTTATATGTTAGGACTTAGCAGGTCTCTTATTCATTTTCTGCAAATGTCATGTATTCATTGCATATATCTATTCTTACAGCTGTAATGTGTCCCCTGATATCTATGACTATGGTAGTGTAGTCTACATTTGTCTGACACACATTGTAAATGTGATTGGTATTAACAGTAAGACCTATAGACAGCATAAATCAGCCAATCTGCAGCCTCATTTTTTCCTTAAATCGCCTTATATTTCAACATACAAGGAAAAGGAAATCAATTTTGTCACTTCATACAATCGCACGGCTTCTTTTTTCAAGCATGAACATTTGTCACATGGATTTTTATCTCTGCTGGAAAATTGTTCATAGTAAATAGAAAAATGAAAATGTGAGGCAGCTATGGATATGATCCTGTATGACTTTCAGCCACTCCATATTTGCAATCCAGTTTGTTATATTTTACCTCTTACAAATAAGCAGAACATTTATACAATTTGAAGGACTGACACTGGTTAGCTTCTAGGGGTAATGTACCAGTGCACTGTGCAGGATGTATATTGGTTTGATAAATTATATCAACATTGTAAATAATACAAGATTATTCACATATATACTTCAGTATTAACCATTGAAAAATTTGCCCCTGCCTCAATAACCTTTCTCAATGTAAAGAAGCCTTGACTGCATATGCACTTCTCCTGTTCTCTGGATTTATGGTTTTTCACATGTTAATGCTTTAGAACCAGGAGCACATTAAGACTGCCATGGGCCCTGGGCTGTATGAATATTATAACCCCTACACGCATACATATGGTATTAGAATCAAGCTTCTTGGGGCATGGAGGATGTGTCCCTTCTGTCTGCTTTCAATCTGCAGTTTTAGGACCTTTTGAGAGCAGTACCTTTTGTATGAAGATTTCATGGGTGAAAGCCCTTTTTAGTATAAAATTAAGTGGCTGGTTTTGGTGGCCATGGTTCCTACAGATGGCATGTTTCTGCAATAAATCATTTCTCCTTGTTGTCTCTTGATTTTTTTTTATTGTTGGGAACTATAAAGGATTTAATATAAAAAAATAAATGCATTCAAAATTAGGGAGCACTACTGTACTGTGTGCAACTTTTATACACCCAAAGTAGTTTTGGTGCTAGGTCTCAATGCCGTGAACGGGAGGTGATGCCAAGTTCGTATTACAACAATGCACACTTTAGGTATCTTTGTAGGGGTTTTTATATGCATCACTATAAGTATGTATTTGATGCAGTTATAACTACAGATGGTCATGGGTTTAATTGAGTATGTGTATTTTTTGTAATTCAGTGTTGTGGTTGTTTTTGGTGTTGGTGACATTTCAATACTATATGCTGACAAATAGTGTACTTGCTACACTAAAAAAATAAATATCCAATTGCTACATTTAACTTAGAAAATTGAAAAGAGAACTGAGACATCAAGGGGGCTGTCTCAAATTTAGAAGCTATCACCAATCCACAGGATGAAGTATTACAAAGTGATTGGTGTGGATCAGGCTGCTGGGACCCCCACCAATGGAGAGAAGCAGAACCCCATACACATGGGTGGATGGGCAGGCCGGGTATGTGTCCTTCTACTTCCTTCTATTCAATGGGAGTGTCTGAAATAGATGAATGATGTTCACACTTATCTCCAGAACTCGCATAGTGAAAGGAGAGCAGGGTACATGCTCCTCCTGCCCATCAATTATTCAGAACATGGATGCCCATTCTGCGGATCACAGGGGTGTTGTTTCCATGATCATTTGGGGCTTAAAGGGGTTGTCCGAGTTTTGATAAAAAAATATATGTGGCCGGGAGCGGGCTGACTAAAACAATAAAGCTGTACTTACCTCCCGGTGCCCTCCCGTATCCAGCGCTGCTGTCGCTCCGGTCCGGGCGCCATGTAAACAAACATGGCCGCCGTAGCAGCGCTGCATTCAGCTTCCGTCCGGACACGACAACCTTCCGGCCCCCATACACAATGCTGTGTATAGGGACGGATAGGCGTAGCCGGCCACGGCCGGCCGGAAGCTGAATCCAGCAGCAGCGCTGGATACGGGAGGGCACCGGGAGGTAAGTACAGCTTTATTATTTTAGTCGGCCCACTCCCGGCCACATATATATATTTTTTTTAAACTCGGACAACCCCTTTAAGCAGTCAGACCTACACCAATCACCTTGTTATCCCCCAACCTTTGGATAGGGGATAACTTCTGAACTTCGGACAACCTCTTTAAATACTTATCATTGTAGTAATGAATGTGTTAAAGGTCTTAACACTACTTTACCCACTTTTACCCACTTTAATCTGCTTTCCCATTGTGCATAGCCATTGATGCAATCTGATAATTAACCTACACTTTTAATCAATCTCCAAACAACAGAAACCTTTCCGCACCTATGAGCACACTGATTTTAATTGACAGAATTAGGAGTAAGAAATACTTTATTTAGCACTTTATACTTCCTACTTAGTGTTTCAATCTCCGATTAATAGACTCTGTGCATTACATTGAACTCGCTCATGTATGCAGTGCTTAATCACTTAACGGACGCTGATGTGCATTACCAAGCAGTAATCATTTTGCAGGGAATTAATTATTGGGCCATATATTTAATTTGTTCCACTATTTAACCCTTATGCTCCTATGCTATATAGTATTGTAACTGCTTTAAGATCTACTTAGTGAATAGATACATTGAACCTTTGGCAAATCCTATTTAATGTTTTTGGTTTCAAAAAGGTTTTGATAGTCTCAATTTTTTTACAATACATCAAATATAGCTGATTTATTCTAATATATGCTGATTTAACTTTCTGATACAACCGTGGAACATGCCTACTATGGTCTAAACTGTGTAACAGAACATTCACATTTAGATATGCGACACAAATTGCATATATGTGTAGTACCCAAAAAAAAGAGAAACAATGAGGGAGATCTATCGCCATCTTGTCTGGTTTTCTAGTACTGCTGTTTGAGACTTTTCGATCTCAGTTGGGACTTTTTGGTCTAACCCCAACTAAGAACAGAAAGACATAACTGAGACTAGAACATCTCATAACCAGACATGGTGATGATAGATCTTCCACAATATTTATACCATTGATATGATTGTTTAGCCCTAGAGCAGTGGTTCTCAACCTTTCTAATGCTGTGACCCCGCAATACAGTTCCTCATGCTGTGGTGACCCCAAACCATGCAACTCGCAGTAAAAACACAGTAAAATTTCGGCTCCGATGGCTTTAGGCGACCCCCGGTTTTGGTCGTTCAACCCCCAGGTTGAGAACCACTGCCCTAGAGTGAGACATAAAACATGACAAAATAATAACCAATGCCCATGTAGTCCCAACCCAAGTGCTAATTCAATTGCATTCCTCTGGATCACCAATGTAACATTTATAGCATGGACTTGATGGACTGACATATTTTTTCAATCATATCTACTATGATACTATGAAAAAAAATGAGCAATAAAGGTGCAATACCCAGATTCAGTTTGGAACATCCAACACATCTGTCAGACATTTCATTGATTGCTTTGACTGATAAACATTTCCCTTTTGTTTTATGAACGAATAAAGTCAAATTAGATACAACAATAGCCTAATCTTTGATACTAACAAAAGACGTTTTAATTAAAACGACTTTTTGTCACAGTCAAAGATAAAGTCTTCCTTAACTTAAATATACGATAACATGCTATGCCATGATATCACACATAAAGCCATTGAGATCGGTAAGACAAGTCAAGTTAAGGATAACAACTATCTCTTTTACTGGCTAAGTGTCAAGTTAAATTACATCTGTATTTGTCTTCATCAGCTTCTACGGAGGTGTCAAAGAACCCTATTAAGGCAGAAAGATCTGAAACTGATCAAATAAACTTTAAACAATTTTTGGAACCTCAATTTAAATTCTCTATTTCTAATGTGTCTAGATTAATGAGCAATCCTATTCATATAATGCTTTGTTTAATAGTGGGACAGCTATGACCACATACATCTGTTATGTTGGTTTTAAACCGTAGTAGTAACAGTAATTGTCTTAAAGTGACTTGAACCTTGCACTAAATATATTCTGCACAGTTGTCAGACTCAGCTGCACCTAGTGTTATCTGTATGGATTTTGGATTCTATGTCACTCCTGTACAAATGATAAATGAGCCCCGGGGTATCTTTGTGACAGTCTCTGCTCATTTACGTTGACCAGATAAATGAACAGCTTAGATCACCCATTTAATTTTGAAGACACTTCATTGAAGAGACATCTCATTCCAAACTCCCCTTTCTTGTCATAAGCAAGGTTAAACTAGCCGTGCGAAAAGATGGAGTTTTAACTTTTTGTTCAGTAAAAGGACATAACAATGTAGTAGTTTGTGCTACAGATAGATCGCCATTCTATAAGGTTTGTGATGATATACTGTACTTACTGATATCATTAAATCATATATTATACAGGAATGACAGAAATTCCAGTTATAATGATGAATGTACTCGCCCACTTGGTCAATTTATAGGTTACCTTATAGTTTTCTTATTCGTGTGAGCCTCGGAGGGATTCACCAAAGATTGATGAGTATGGGGAGGTCAATGTTAAGGTTTATTTAGGTCCCTTGGATTATGAGTTATGATAACCATTTTGTAGATTTTATATAAAATATACTGGGAAGCAATGCAGACATGGAACTATGTTTTATATAAAACATTTAAATAACATTTGTATTGTATATTTCTGCAATTTCAGACACTTTAATGTCAAACAAAAGAATCTGTTGCATCCTGAATGTCTGTGATTCTCACAATCCCCCTTAGGTCCTGTATTTCACTAAGTTGGCTCTTTTTTGCCATTTCCTCCATGGGTTCTCCTCACACTCAATATTCAGCTTTTTTAACTGCTTTGATCATGGTGGTCTTCGTTTTGGATACTTTAACCACAGTATGTTATAGCACTTGAGTTGTCCAAAGAGTTAGTGGTTTGGCTAAGATGGCGTGGACATGTAACACTGTAGGAGACATACATTAAGACTATGGTAGTAGATATTACAGCCACCACAGTACATCATGTTACACTAGTTAAGATGTCTAAGGTTTCTTAAAGTGACCAACCAGTTCACAGTAATAATTTCACAGTACATACACACTGTACAATAAATTACACCATGACGTCATTTTTAATTATTCACATTGTGCACAGAGTAGTTTGATATGCTTGGGGTAATTTCACAGGAGTAAAGAGGGGTCTCCGGGCAACGTACAAGATAGGGTCTGTAGGTTTGTTCTTAAGTTGAATTTGTATGTAAGTCGGAACTGTATATTTTATAATTGTAACTCCAGACAATTTTTTTTTGGTCTCTGTGACAATTGGATTTTCAAAATGTTGGGTTGTCATAAGAAACAGGATTAACAATAAATCTTAATTACAGACACCTTTGATAATTATTATAGCTGTTTATTGTAGCCTGTGACTAAAGTACAGTAAATTACCAACATCCAGAGGTCCGTTTGTAACTAGGGGTCGTCTGTAAGTCGGGTGCTGGGGGTTTTAGGTCTCAGCTGTGGTCATTTGTGTTATCCTATCAGGAGTCTTTGCTAGGTATTGTTGTATCTGCAGCTTTTCCCTGGCTTTGTTCTGTTAAAACATCTACCATTTTACCAGTGCTCATGAATATTTTAAAGGGGAGCTGTGATTGGTTGCCATGGGCAACTAGAAATATTCTGACTTTCAGACAGCTTGATAAATCTGCCCCATAGTCTCTACAAGTGCTTCAACTGTAAACGTTGTATGAGTCAGACAAGATATCCATGATCCATATAATCTAGCAGAATGCAGGCCGTGCTCCAGTAGATATGGTGAAACAATGTGGCTTTCTTCACCCATGCAGCTATGTTTCGGCTAACCCATACAGCCATTATCAAGCCATGATATATAACCATTACAGACAAATTTGCTGGGTTTGTCCTTTATATTAGTTACAATCCCATCAAAGTGAGAAAGTTTATGTAAACCCTGTTCAATATTGGGAGCTCATTAGGAGTTTGGGATGGGCATGGAGTAAAACTTTTCCTATTCTGTGATATACCGGTTTGTGCATAATTCAATTTAAATGAAATCTACCATCAAAATGAAGCTAAATAAAGATAAACTATGGACACTTACTTTTAATATTAACTTTTAAAATTATGCTAATGAGTCAGACGTGCTCTGGGAGATGTTACTGTGCTTTGGCTTCACAGGCTGTTACACTGTGTAGGAGCACTTCCCCCTCCCTCTGCCTCATGTAATTTCACCAGTACAAGGGATAAGTGCTCCCTGCACAGTGTAACAGCATGTGAATCTGCAGCACAGAGGGGTACTGATTTGTCATACTTGATTTTGTGAGGATAGTGAGGAGTTTTACCAGGAAAATGACATTTAAGCTGGTCGTGGGCTGGTCAAGAGGATATCATTTGTAGAGATTGCCTTTAAAATTGCTATGCTGCATCTGTGTCTAGGAACTTTACATTTCACTTCTTTGAATTACCTAAGCCCAGTGAGTTATCCTGATGCACATCCAAACAGTTAAATGACAAATTCTGCTTCATCACAAAAATGAAAGCAAGTCTGAAATTCTACAGCATAAAATTTTCACTATGTGCTATGTCAAAAGCATCAGCATGTCTTATAAAATTGTCTAGAGCATTATGTACTTGAAATAAAATTCTATGCCTACTGAGCGATTATTTACATCCTGAGCATCAGTAACTATAAAATGTTTATTTTGAAGTCTCAAACTCACAACCTTGCCTGACGGAAAGAAAGATGCAAATAGATGGTCCTGCTGTATGAAGATGAACCCGCACTGGCCATTGCAGATGATGCTTCTACATTATTTTATGCAAAACAAATTGCACATTTCCAGTTTTGTTTCCATTGATTTCAATGGGATTTTCAACATTGAAATCAGGCTTTTTTTTTGTTTTTGACTCCAGTAGTGAATAATTAAAAAAGGGACCTGTGGCTAACTACAGGCAGTCCCTGGGTTTTGTACAAGATAGGTTTGGCATGTTTGTTCTTAAATTGAATTTGTATGTAAGTCAGAACTGTAAAGTTTGTATTTGTAACACCATGTAAAATTTTTTGGTCTCTGTGACAATTGGATTTTAACCATAAATCTTAATTGCAGACACCTTTTATAACTATTATAGCTGTTTATTGTAGCCTGGGACTACACAGTGAATTACCAAAATCCAGAGGTCCATTTGTAACTACGGGTCGTCTGTAAGTCGGATGTTCTTAAGTAGGGGACCGCCTGTAAACCAATTACCAAGTTTGAGAATAATTTGAAGTTATACAGGGAGAGACCTGAAGCCATGAAATCCTCAGGCAATTCCTGCTCTCAACATAAATGTATACACAAGCTCTTCCAATGGTCCTCAAACTGTAGAACTGTAAGCAGACAGAATGGATCCATCCTTATTTTCAAGGTAGCTTAATTCTTGTGCAATATGTAGGCATTAAATGCCATTAAAAGGGCCCATTGCTGTTTGATAGAATATTCAATAATTCCACCATTTACAAAGCATCATCATGAGTGGGGGTCTGAAACCTGTTACCACCACTGATCACTTGTAGTCAGTGCTACAGCTGCTTCACCTTTGTTAGTCACATGGCTCAGAAAGGGCTCAGTTTCAATACCATGCATAGCCACTAAACAATGCACGGCACTGTGCTTGGTAGACTGTGAATAAGCCATCTTGCATGTCCAATCTCTTCCTATAGTTGTTCAGAGAAAAGATAAAAGATGCAGCATAAATAAATTGCAAAACTGTCCCAAAAATGGGTCATGTCAAACAATTGTAAAAGGTATGGGAAATAGTAGCACTTCAGAGTAAAAGGATGACCACAACACTATTAGGTGTATCAGTGGATTATATTATAATAACGCGACCAGTCTCTTCTTATAGAAGAGATTGATCAGTAGAGGTGAGTTTTTCTCTTTCTCTTTGTGCCAATTCTTTTATATAATTTACATTTTGGACTTTTCTGTTTCCAAAATTCTGTGAATGTCCTTGCTATTATAATTACATTTATGGCGTTGACATCTGTTACCTCCGAAATGTTGATACAATTATATGGGTGTTAATTTGTATCCTCTCCCCTTCCAATCAGCTATAATGAATTCATGGCTTTGATTTAGTTGGATTTACTGTGTATTCACATTACTACATTGTGATTGTGATATACCGCGTATATATATACAGTGTGGCAGTGCTTCTTATCTTCATGACACTCTCAGCCTCATAGCCAGGCATCTTTACACTACTGACAATCCGTAACTGAGGAAAGTTTGGATCCGTAGCTGACCTTATTTGGATTACTGGTGAACCTATATCTACAGTGACATAATAGGAATAATAATAAAAAAGATCTACTAATCTTGAATTTTGAGTGCCTAGTATTGACTTTCTCATAATGGCATAAAAGTATGAAATAAAAAAAATCTAAATAGGATTATGAAAGATATTGAAGCCGAAATGGTAAGAATACAGAAAATCAATAACAAAATAAATACCCATGGAGCATTTGGTGCAATTCCCAAGTCAATAGCTATCATTAAATTCAATGATGCCATAACTGCTCAGCTATACATTAGACCATGTTCAACATCATTTGATTATATCTCTGAGGGATATTAGAGTTAGAAGAGCGAGGAAAATATTCTTTTTTTTTGCAGATGTTTAAAGGGCTGAGTAATTCTTAGGTAACATTAGGAAGGTTTAAAGGGAACCTGTCACCAGAAAGAGGACAGGTTCCTATATCCAAACATGTTTTTTTTACGTGCCCGCATTAAAATACGTTTGAAATAAAGTATACCTGGCTTCCTTTAGAAAAGTCCCGGGGGAGTAGAGGGGTATTTTGGCAGCTCATGTGATCAACTGCTTTTCCATAAAAGGATAATGGAACAGAGAAATAATTTTTATCTTTTCCTCACAACACCTGATCTATGGGGTGGTTGGTGATCTCCTTATAAGCTTCTAGGTCTGCTTTATAGTGTCTTCTATCTGCATCAATGTCACTGCAGGGGATGTATGAATAGCCTTATCATCCACACACTGGGTCACCTTCACACAAGTCTATGGGGGGTATTCATCATACGCCGAAGCAGCCCAATATATCAAGAGTCTTCCGCCTCTTTATGTATCCAGCGGGGACCTGCCCAGCGTTTATTTCTACACCAGACCCTGCCTGCGTAGATATAGGCGCAGCTGGCGAATTGTCAAGTGTGCACGGGCGTCGGGACAGTAACACCCCGCTCCGGCCCACTCCCGGACAGCTCTGCGCTCTGCACAGCTGGCCACTGGCGTGAAGGTGGTGGATTGGGGTAAATAATCGCAAGTGCTAGCAATAAGTTACTGACTTGGCGCCTATAAGTGGATCTACTGGTCATAACATTTTCTGTCTTTTGTTGGAAAAAATATATATATACATGTAGCACTAAAGATTTCCCTTACTTCCAAGCTCTCGTGATGATTCAATCATTGCATGGTCTCCCATGTGACCGTTATGAGCCACATAAACTATATGGTAATTATAAACTTTCCTAAAGCGATTCCTCATGTGTATGCTACAAAGTGCCAGATCCATTTCAGGATGTGAGAATAGAGAATTGTGTATGTGGCAGTTTATCAATCACAACAAAACAATTGCTAGTGTGGTTAGCGCCACTTAATACATTCAGTATCCATAGCAACTACTGGAAGGCTCTCAGAATTGTCCTTTATTGTGAAAAAAGTCACTCACCTGACGCTTGTTTGACAAATCCAAAGGATATACCACAAATCTCATCATTAATGTGCAAGAGAAGAATGGAGGTTCTTGTGAGAAGGATTTAGCGTGCTTTTTGCAGGACTATTAGAAAAACTACAGTATGTATTTACAGAGGGTGTCGGGCTGTATCTGTGTATATTAACTACATCTAGATACTAGAATTTATCATATAAGATCAGTTCTTTCTCAGAATATCAATACATTTCTCTTCAAATTGTTTACATTAATATTTATATTTTATTTAAATAGAACACAATTTACAAGTTTTTCTTTTAGCACATTTCTTTAAGCACATTATACTTTATGGTATCATTACAGCAAGTTTATGGCCAGGAGCCATTAAACATTCTGTAAAAATAACATATGACATTTATTGTACTAAACATATGTAAAAGTAGTGGCAAGTCTTGAATTCATCTAGTTGGACTGGATGCTGTGAAGGACATACTAGTGGGGCCTATGGGGAGTGCTGAAAGTTGGGGCCTCTAAAAACTAGCAGCCTCCTGCCCATTACATTATGAGCCAGACATTCCTGTCCATAAAATGGCCACAGATGGAGGGTCAAGTGATCTGTAACTTCCAGGACCTTATCATAGTATAAGGCACCGTACCGCTCTGTAGCCCATAGAAAGATAGGACATCCTATCTTTCTATGTAATACTGCGCTGTGCGCTGTATATGCCTATGGAGAGGGGCGGGGTGAGCTGTGCTTATCTGTACAGCGGGCATACATCGTGTGAATGTAGCCTTAAGGAGTATTTTCATCTAGACACTCACATTTAATAGATACATCTGCCGAAACATTTCTTTATTTAGATGTTAAATTATGTGAAATTAGCTTAAAACAGTTAATTTTTTTTTAAAATATGCAATTCAAGGAATGTTTGCATAAGTCAGATGAAATAGCTTAAAGGAAGCCTACCACTTGAAGTGGCAGGTTTCTGATGAAAATACCGGGCACCAGCTCAGGGTGAGCTTGTGCCGGAGCTTATTTTTGTTAGTGTTTTAAACCGCGGTATCGCGGTTTAAAACACTTTTTAAACTTTATAGCGCTTAAAACACTTTTTAAACTTTATAGCCGGCGCAGGGAGGTACGCGCTCGGCTCTCCTTCACTTCCTATGTAGCCGCGCGCATGGTAAGTGCCGAGCGCGTACCTCCCTGCGCCGGCTATAAAGTTTAAAAAGTTCACTAACAAAAGTAAGCTCCGGCACCAGCTCACCCTGAGCTGGTGCCTGGTATTTCCATCAGAAACCTGCCACTACAAGTGGTAGGTTTCCTTTAAAAGTGAATGGCTAGATTATGGAAAGTTAGAGGCCATCTGCGACCATTTTATATACAGGAATGTCTGGCTGGTGAGGTAAAAGACAGGAGGCTTAACTTTACAAATAAAAAAGGGGAGCAGAACATTTAATAGATGGTAAATTATAAATTACCGTATCTAATGTTCTGCCCCCCCCCACCTACTCTTGCACCTCCCCTCTCCATAGGGAAGCATTGTGCCCAGCCATTAACACAGGTAAAAATAGGGCATGCTCAATCTTTTCCCTGTGCCTGTGCAGGCGCCTATAACCATCTATGGGGACAAGTTTATACATCCCCACATGGCGAGTGTGAAAGGGGCCTTACATATTACAAAAAACCTAAGAAAACGTGGCCAACCCCCTTAAAACTATTGATTTAACTTTGCCCTAACTTAAGAATACTAGTAAATTTTGTGATTAAAATTGTAATCTGAAAACTGTAATTTGCATTACTAATAAATAAATCTTTATTCAAGTAGCACCATCATATTCTGCAGCACTTTACTGATTATGTGATACATATACAAACAAAATAAGACATTACAGAGTAATAACATGGTCAGGTGAAATAAAGTGATAAGGGCCATGCTCACAAGAGCTTACAATCTAAAAGAAAGAGGGGGTGACCCAGGAAGTAATTGACTAAATGTGGTTGTATTTGCAGTGACAATTAGTGATGACTGGTGACTTTTCTAGTCGCATATAAACAGTTAACACCCTCCATCGTGTCACTGGTAGGTGGTCCGAGTTTTGTTTCAAAAAACTGTTCAAAATTTGGGATTGGCCAAACCCGAATTTTAATGGGTGTGCTCATCAGTAGTAGTAATAAAACAGCATATTAGGTTTTGCTGTTATTTTTTTCAGACTCAGGCTTATTCTAATACCAGCCATGATCCTAAACCTGGAAGGTTTAGGAGGGGGAGGAAAAGGAACTGGTTGCTATTAAGAAGGATACATTTTTATAACATTTTTGCATTAAAATAAATTAATACAGAAATGTCTAATATTGTCAATAGTGATGGATATGGTTGACCAATATGTCTGGTCACTTTTCAGCACCTACTAATTCTAATAGGATATGCTAGAAGTGAACAAATGATGTAATTAGTGAATACAGTATTATAGTTTCAGACATTCTGATCCTCCTACGGCCCAGACAATTTTTCTTCATTTGTTCTTGTTTGTTGGTTATGTTCTTGCTTTTAGAAGTTCTTAACGGTCATCTGATTGGAATAAAAGAATCTAAAATCTTTAATCTCCAGCTTGCTCCAGTATGTTCCTTCTTTAGAAGCAGGTCAGGGTACACCAGTCTGAATTTAGGAAGGGTACTCATTGATCAAATCATTTAAAACATAACCCTGTAAATAATATTTTAACCAAGTAAAAAATAAATATATTAGGATGCTCTGGGAAGCACTGTAGATTGATGCAGAGGCAAAAAACTAAATGGTAAATTGGCATTGGCAATAGGGTTCCCCTGGAGATTAAACGTGTCTCAGGGATTGCCTAATGTAACGTGATTGGAAACACTGATTTGCCCGAATGTGCGTCAGAACCAGTATTTCCCTATTTCCTCAATGATAATAACTCCCAATTTATTTCTAGGAGTGCTGAGCTTGCATTCTAGCCCAGCATATGACAGTATGTTACACCGGTTATTCTATGGTCATTAAGGACTATATAAGGTGTTATAAATTTCGCTCCGTATCATCTATACCTCTTGAAGGTGCTATTAGTGTGTTAAATCGTCTATCTCTTGATTCATGCCCTTGGCTGTTTTTCCATTAACTTAGTATACTTTGTCATATAGAAAATGACATGCCTTTACCTCTTGCATTATTTGTATATTTTATTTTTAATGTTTGCCCTCCTGAACATTTACATTTTCCTTCTCATAAATATCATGCTCCTAGAGCATGGCCGTAATGAAGACTCCAACCTCAAAGAGTGACCTTTACTTGTAGCATTTCTGTAAACTGCCCTAGAAAGTGAAAACCTGAGCAGCTGCATTATCCAGGGAAAGGAATTAATTTGCTTTCAATTAATGAGTGTCCCTAGTTAAGATTGTCGATGATAACATAGAGCACAGTTAATTAGGACATCAACGCGATACGACTAACCTGCAAACCTTCAGCCTGGGAACATTGAGATATTATTATTGAAATTCTCAGTGTCATAGACATATCGCCACTACCATGTGATGAAGATAAATAACAAGAATATATGGGGCCAATACCGTAACATGTTGGCACAGTATTGCAACTGGGTGCTTGTCTAAAGGGGTGGTAAGATACATAACAGGGAACCATTCCGCTTTTTAGGTCAAATATCTGCACAAGACTGATTTTAGAAGGTCTAATACTGTACATTGTTTGTCCATGTGCTTATTGAAGTGCCGTTCCTCTCTGCACGTTGGGTTTGGCCCTGCGCTAGCCATTGTTTCATACATAGGACTATGTATGAGCTGAATGCCCTAGCAGGTTCTTTTACTGACCAACTGTGTATACTGGTCACACAATCTTCTAATTTCATTGATGAGTGAGCGGACCTCGCACGCCAATGACTCAAGAGTCGTAACAAGGAACCATGGGTATATATTGCACATGTAAATGTGCATGTAGCCTAACATTGGATCTGTAATGTAGATAAATATGTAAAAATGTAATAGCATGATCACACTTGCATGGAATTCTGGTTACTCATGATTCTGAAGTCAGCTCAGTGACTCCTGAATGCTGTTTGTGAGTAGACACCAAGAGGAAGTGCCAGGAGCGCCTAGTCTTAGGCCTATTGATGTATCTGCCGACATAATCTGGTAAGCAAAGACCTGACATAATCCTGTTTAAAAAAACAGGAAACAAAGTTCACTGGTTTTGCAAAAGAATGTGGGTTCCCGTCCCCATCACCTGCCGCCTCACCTCTCTACACCCCCTCGATTCCCACATGGCATGGAGGTTGTGTATTTGCTATTTTACTCACAAATTCTCACAATGCACAAGAACTTGGCATTAATTCACCTTTTCTATGCCAGAAAACTGGCATAGCAGCAGTGATAGAACTCCCCCTGAGTTTCTGCTCAAGGTGCCCCCATCCATATATTTTATGTCAGTATGCTATTATCAGGGCTAACTTTCCTCATAGATTGTATATTAAGTAGCTCATTGTAACCACAAAGCTCTATGTAATAAAAAGGACTCTTTAACTATCATGCCTTCACCTTATTTAGAAGTTTTAGTGAATAAACATGTAGGCACAAACAATACTTTATGCAAAAAAATTGCCTTTCTTAGCTTTCGTGTGGGCCTTACTTATTCGTGGGGATTTATAAGACCACAACTATTTCTGATACACAGCAAAAAGGGAGAAAGCCGAAAGTTTCATTCTTCCTTTACCTTGTTAGTGAACTCAATAAATGTATTTTCTTTGTGGTTACATGACAGTTCAGATGTGTGTATTAGGATTCCTGTCATGCAGGGAGACAGCTGCAATCATCCTAGTAATTTAATCTTATGTTTCATGTAGTTAAGCCACAGGAGGGCCAACCTCCAAGCTTTATGACACTGAACAAAGCCTGTTTGAAGAAATAATTAAAGGTATATATCAATAAGTTTCACTAAAGCTACAGCCTATGATAGGGAAAAGCAACAAACCATAAAAAGCCACAATCTGGCTGATTTTATTTTTTACTCACAGAAATTCTAGGAAAGAAACACTTGTATGCATAGCTGCGTTATTGTGAAAGTACATCTAAATGAAGGAAGTAAAAAAAGGTGTGCCGTTTTTATTATTGGAGGATTTGAGACTAATATGAAGTCATCTGAAATATTTGTTTCATTATAAAGTTTAGAAGAAGAAACATTGATAAATAGATAATAATGAGATTAACATAGATTAACCACTATACCGCCATATGGCTTTATTCACCCTAATTGTACATACACCCTACAGATAGCATGTCTATACATGTTATGACAGAGGTCCACTTCAAATGGTCAGATCTTCAATGCTGTGGCATCTAGAAATACAGACCTGGTGACATATTAAAGAGAAACACAGTCTTGGTGAGATATTAAAGGGTAGATCCTACTGATTTTAGGTGCCACAGTTCAGAAGATATAACAGTTTGAAGTGTGCCCCCCTCTAGTCTTTCAGTTGAAAGCAGGAGGAGAAGAAGCTGCAGGGAGACAAGGATTCTGTTTGTAGAAGTACTCCCAGACTCTGTATCTGTAGCTGAATGTGTGAAAGGGCAAAGGATTGACCCTGTATTTATTTTGAACATATTTGGAAAAAGCTTAAATAAATTCTACTTCTTAATTAAAAAAAACTGTAATAGAAAAAATGACAAAAAGTATTTTTATGTGCAGACAAATGACTAAAAATGTGAATAAAGACAAAAAGATTAATTAACCCACCCAAAATAAATACCTAATTAAATGGTTTCTTTCCATGGCCACAATGTTAAAAAAATCCCTTTGTAAACGTATATGCTAATGTAAGTCCAATGATGGTCCTGGAAATGCATTGTTCGCTGCACTGCCCTTGCTCCTGATTAACAGGTCTTGGGTCACACTAGCATTCAAACCTCAGTTAAAAGAGTACACAACAGATGTCTAACATATCCATTAAAAATTTACATCAATGTCAATTTTATGTTATCCGTTATGTTCACTTTTGGCATGTATCCATGCGTTTTGTGGACAGAAAAAATCACAGTGGCTGCAGTACCTTTCCTCTGTTTGAAAAAAATGCATGCATAATTCAACATAACGAATGACATAAAATTTACATTGATGTCAATTGGTATGTTAAACCTCTGTTCTTTACAGGGGTTTGAACATTAATGTGCCTTCCTACTACAGAAAATGCCGCCTTATGGAACTAGTACTTAGGGACCGTCTGCCAAGATTCAACTATAGCCATATACAGCTCCCTTTACTTTCACCTTCAGGGGCAGCAGGAAAAAAATTTGAGAGAGAGAGAGATGGTACATCATTAACCACTTCTTCCAAAAGGTGGGGGCTGAGAGAGCATGGCTATATGAAGATGAATTAACCTCAAGCTTCCCCCAGGAATTGTCTTCATAGAGTCACATGTCTCTCTGATTCACTAGGGGGCTGGGTTAGAAGTGAGGAGGTGAGATATACAGACTGTACACTGTAGCTCCCCACCTTCATGACTGGAACAGAGGACATCAAAAAAGTCTTTTTAACAAGAATGGTGGCTCTAATCCCATGGATAGAGGCATCAGTGGAATATGTATAAAGACATCTTAAAGATACTTTGCATGGTTTGTGGGGGGTTCCCTGATGACAGGTTCTCTTAAGAGGGGTACTCCCACAAATACAAATTTTTTATATGTACTCAGGACAACAAAAATAACACATTCTCTAATTCACTGTTATTAACAGAAATATAGCATTTCACAGATATGAATCCAACATGTCTCTATCAGTCCTGGTGTACACAATTTCAGTTGTCCCTAGATACATCCGTGTAACTTCTGATTTTAGGGTCGGCCCGAAATTTCTGTGTGACAGCCGTGCTTGCAGAATTTTTGTGTCTCTGCTCTGAGCTTGTAGCTAAGCCCCTTGCACGGAACTCAGAGACACTCACAGATTCACTTCCTGACTGCATATTGTGAGCAGAGAGGAGCTGCACACTACATGGAGATAAGTGATCCGGGGAAAAAGGGAGGCAGGCACTTATCTGTCAGAACAGAAATGTAGCAGTGCTGACAGTGAAAAAGTCTGTCAGCCTCTGTCTGTTATGCCTCTGTGTAATAGGCATCTCATGCATCTCTCTCTTTCTATGTGTCATTGTGATAGTAAAATGTCAGAAGCCAAAAGAAAGTGTATATACACCTGTACTCTGATAATCTAACCACATTGTTATCCCACACAACTAGATGGATCATAATGGGGAAGATTTATCAAGCTGTCTGAAAGTCAGAATATTTCTAGTTGCCCATGGCAACCAATCACAGCTCAGCTTTCATTTTACCAGTGCTCATGAATATTTTAAAGGGGAGCTGTGATTGGTTGCCATGGGCAACTAGAAATATTCTGAATTTCAGACAGCTTGATACATCTGCCCCAATGTGTCTGCTTAGAGAGTTGCCGCCCACACCCTGGGATTTTGCACTAAGCAGCCGAGGGAGTGATAGGAGCTAAAACAGCGATAGCACTAAGTAAAAACAGTAAAATTGTTTAAAATGATCTTTATTGTGTTAACATCACTAGGGGATTGAGATGTGAGTATTTTCTTTTGTGGAAAAACCCTTTAATTATTAAAACTATCCTATCAAGTTAAAATCTCACAGTAATAACCGTTAAGGTATGTAATGCTGTTCCAAAGGTATTAAAGGGCATAACAGATTAAAAATCAGGTACCAATGGCCCTTGGCTAGGACAGGGTTAATGTACATACAGAAGATAGATAATATTCAGATAAGACTCTATTCTCTGTGACATCAAGATGAAGTGTATGTAACCTGCAGTCAGCTCTGCTACATCTGTATTCTCCCAATTTGTCTGTTGTTATTAGAATTGCAACCGGATAACTTAGAGAATAATTTAGCAATGGCACACAAAGGTAACTGTGATCCTAACAGAGACTTCTGTGACTTCTGAAAGTATAAAAGGGGATAGAGTCAATTTAACATGCAAGCCCTACCATGTATGCTTCCCCAGTAACAAGGAGATATTGACACTGCTGCATTGTAAGAAGAAGTACTGTACAATATTCCCTTTCTCTTTGCTGTTTGGGCAGGAAAACGAATCATTGAGCACCTGGTGAGAGGTCTTTTCTGTCTTCAGCTATTGTGCCCCACATTTATTTATTTCAGTTTCTGAGCCAGCTTTGTTAATGCCATGAGGCTCACAGTTTTATACCAGACAAGAGGACAGGACTGTGAAATAAATGAGTTCATTGTAGATGCATTCGAAATGGGGAGCTGTCCAAGACGCAGGTGCTGAAAAAACCCATCTCTGTTCTGTATTCACAGAATACTTTATTATCTCCTAGTTTAAAAATGATTCAGTTGTGGGAAAGGACACAGAATGGTGCAGCATGTACATTGAAGGTAAGTGAACATGTGTTTGACATTCTTTTTGCCTTTCGTTCAACCATTGTCAGTAGCAGTTTTTACAATTTCATACAGAATAAAAGAAGGTTTTCGGGTGCAAACCTGCAAATTTGGTATAGAACACCAAAATATATCTATTTAAAGATACTATAGATACATTTCTTAGTTATAAAACATCTGTAGGACTCAAAATGGCTTTTTTATAAACAGGTTGTGAGATCGCTGTGGTGTAGTGGTTAAACCACAGTTATGTGCATGAAATATATACACTCACCAGCCACTTTATTAGGTAAACCATGCTTGTAACGGGTTGGACCCCCTTTTGCCTTCAGAACTGCCTCAATTCTTCGTGGCATAGATTCAACAAGGTGCTGGAAGCATTCCTCAGAGATTTTGGTCCATATTGACATGATGGCATCACACAGTTGCCGCAGATTTGTCGGCTGCACATCCATGATGCGAATCTCCTGTTCCACCACATCCCAAAGAGGCTGTATTGGATTGAGATCTGGTGACTGTGGAGGCCATTTGAGTACAGTGAACTCATTGTCATGTTCAAGAAACCAGTCTGAGATGATTCCATCTTTATGACATGGCGCATTATCCTGCTGAAAGTAGCCATCAGATGTTGGGTACATTGTGGTCATAAAGGGATGGACATGGTCAGTAACAATACTCAGGTAGGCCGTGGCGTTGCAACGATGCTCAATTGGTACCAAGGGGCCCAAAGAGTGCCAGGAAAATATTCCCCACACCATGACACCACCACCACCAGCCTGAACCGTTGATACAAGGCAGGATGGATCCATGCTTTCATGTTGTTGACGCCAAATTCTGACCCTACCATCCGAATGTCGTAGCAGAAATCGAGACTCATCAGACCAGGCAACGTTTTTCCAATCCAATATATATATATATATATGTATACATATGACAGTTGAGATCTGTAGACAGTGTGATGAAGCAGCTCTGGAAAGCTAGGTAATATATTGTGTATGCAATGAGTAGCAGCAGGACTGTGAAAAGTAAACTTTTATTCCAGATCTGCAGCTCCTGCAAGGGCTCTGGACAGTTTTTTAGACCAAAGAGCTTTCTTCCCTATGCATATAACTCCCCGACAATCCCTTCCTCTGGCCCTGAGTAAGATTTTTAGCTGAAGCAGGTAAAATATTACAGCAGTCAATCAGAAGAAGTGGAGATCCATGGGACAGTTATGTGTAGATTGTACAAAGCTCCAGACCTACTTTAAATAGTAGTCTTTAAGAATCCAGCTCATACTAATAACATAAAAAGGTATGGCTACACAGCTCTGCAGGACCAATACCTAATACGCTCTACAATGTTCCAGGTTTCTTGGGAGGGGGGGGGGTCAGGGGTCACTATGTTTTCTAATGAATACAGTCAGGTTTTTCTAGATCTTTAAAACCTCCTTAAAGGAATTGGATCAAGATTTATTATTCTTTCTAATCTGCTGATTGGCAGGTAAATGAAGGATCAGTAAGTTCACCTATCCACAGGACAGTAAATTATTAGTCATCTTCTTTAACTCTCTGCAATGCAGATCTATGCAAATCAATTCTGAAATCCCACAATATCACAAGTAAGATGACAAACTCATCTGTACTCTACCTGAAAATAATTAGCTCTGCTGCAGTGCACAATCCCTGTGAAGCTATATTCGTAAGCGAATACATCTAAGTAAACAGTAGGTCAGTGTTTGGGGGCTAAATTTTAATATTAAATATAACTTAGAGCATTACGGTATGCTCACTAAAGCCATATTAAAAAAGTTCTTTATTCCAAATTTATAAGACCAATATAAAAAATAAATGTCTGTTCCAGAAAGTTGATGTCATAGAAAAGCAATATAATTATATTCAGGAGGTATCTTAAGGCTTTGATGCATAAATCATTGATATATAGTTCAAGGTGAGTCACAATGTCGGTGTATCTAATTACAGGATTGGTTACATGTTATCATCCAATTCTCCATGTAAACCCTGTATACCAGAGGGGATATACAGTAGGGTCTAATGTGAATGTAATATACATTGCCTACAGACCTTCCCATGCTTTCATGTTTTCTTTCTGGCTTACAATATTTGCTATGAAGATATCAGAAAATGTTCACAAATACAATATAATGAAAAAAGAAAACAAATATTACACTGGAGTGCAGCCACTGTTCACATACTGTATAGTATATTGTGCACTATATATAGTTTATAAAGCCTCTTGGGATCCCTTACTCTTGATCACCCTCTATATGGCACAGTAGCAGCTGTCAAGCCAAACATAAGTACCGTATATACTCGTGTATAAGCCGAGTTTTTCAGCACAAAAAATGTGCTGAAAAACGTCCCCTCGGCTTATACACGAGTCTATAACAAAAAAAAATTACCCACTTAAAAAAAAAATAAACTTAAATATTCACCCTCCGATGTCAGCGCGGCTCCCCGATGTCGGCGCGACTTACCGATGTCCCCGATGTCAGCGCATCCCGTCTTCTTTCTTCTCCGCGGCTCTTCTTCTTTCTTCTATCTTCCGTCATGGACGCGGCCATGTCTTCTTAGTGGCCGCGCATACTATGACGTCAGCAGCGGCCGCATCATAGTATGCGCCTGCTAGAAGAAGAGATGGCCGCGTCCATGCCGGAAGAGAGAAGAGGAGCTGCGGAGAAGAAAGAAGACGGGACGCGCTGACATCGAGGACATCGGTAAGTCGCGCCGACATCGGGGAGCCGCGCTAACATCGGAGGGTGAGTATATAAGTTTATTTTTTTAAGGGCCGTGGGGGCAGGCTGGCTGTATACTACTAGGGGCAGCTGTATACTACTAGGGGCTTGCTGTATACTACTAGGGGCTGGCTGTATACTACTAGGGGCTTCTGTATACTACTGTGGGCTTCTGTATACTACTGTGGGCTTCTGTATACTACTGTGGGCTGCTGTATACTACTGTGGGCTGCTGTATAACCCGGTGTGGTCTTCTGCTGCTGTAGCCCATCTGCCTCAAAGTTCGGCTTACTGTGCATTCAGAGATGCTCTTCTGCCTATCTTGGTTGTAACGGGTGGTGATTTGAGTCACTGTTGCCTTTCTATCAGCTCGAACCAGTCTGCCCATTCTCCTCTGATCTCTGGCATCAACAAGGCATTTCTGCCCACAGAACTGCCGCTCACTGCTCTGTCACCATAAATAAAGTTCTAATTGTTTCATGCGCAGATGGGAAAGACAGAGGTTTTAATCATTTTTAAGGTGTTTAATAGAGATGAGCGAACACTAAAATGCTCGGGTACTCGTTATTCGAGACGAACTTTTCCCGATGCTCGAGTGCTCGTCTCGAATAACGAACCCCATTGAAGTCAATGGGAGACTCGAGCATTTTTCAAGGGGACCAAGGCTCTGCACAGGGAAGCTTGGCCAAACACCTGGGAACCTCAGAAAAGGATGGAAACACCACGGAAATGGACAGGAAACAGCAGGGGCAGCATGCATGGATGCCTCTGAGGCTGCTTAAACGCACCATTATGCCAAAATTATGGGCAACAGCATGGCCATGACAGAGTGACAGAATGAAGCTAGATAGCATCTAAAACATAGTTGCAGAGCCGCCACCAGGTTACGGCCGTTGTCACACACAACCATTCCCGGCTTGAGGTTCAGCGGTGCCAGCCACAGATCAGTCTGCGCCGTGATGCCCTGTAATAGCTCTTGGGCGGTGTGCCTTTTGTCACCTAGGCTCAGCAGTTTGAGCACCGCCTGCTGTCGCTTAGCGACGGCACTGCTGCTGTGCCTAGAGCTACCGACTGATGGCGCCGTGCCCACGGATGGTAGTTCGGAGGAGGAGGTGGAGGAGGGGTGGGAGGAGGAGGAGGCATAGTAGGCCTGAAACACCTGGACCGAGGTAGGCCCCGCAATCCTCGGCGTCGGCAGTATATGAGCAGCCCCAGGGTCAGACTCGGTCCCAGCCTCCACCAAGTTAACCCAATGTGCCGTCAGCGATATATAGTGGCCCTGCCCGGCAGCACTCGTCCACGTGTCCGTGGTCAGGTGGACCTTGTCAGAAACGGCGTTGGTCAGGGCACGTTACTACTGTGGGCTGCTGTATACTACTGTGGGCTGCTGTATACTACTAGGGGCTGCTGTATACTACTAGGGGCTGCTGTATACTACATGGGGGCTGGCAGGCTGTATACTACTGGGGGCTGGCAGGCTGTATACTACTGGGGGCTGGCAGGCTGTATACTACTGGGGGCTGGCAGGCTGTATACTACTTGGGGGGTTTGACCAATGCATTTCCCACCCTCGGCTTATACTCGAGTCAGTAGTTTTTCCCAGTTTTTGGTGGTAAAATTAGGGGTCTCAGCTTATACTCGGGTCGGCTTATACTCGAGTATATACGGTAATAGCACTTTGCATGGAAACAGGATATATGTTAGAGATGTTTCAACCATTTCAATAGTTACCCATAAACCTGGTCAAATTCTACATTTTCATTTTTTGGAGTGTGACTTAGGAGTATAGCTTTTTGTTTGGTTGGTCTTGAAATCATTATTTTGTAGGCCTGTAAGTTGAGCCAGTGGATTTCCAACTCCTGTTTCCTTGTATTGACCTATTGTTTTCATAGTGTAGGTTCTTAAAGAAGACCCAAAAATTCTTTATTATTAGCAGGTGAATCTATCCAGTGACCTCAGTGAATGCGGAATATTGCTGACAGTCAACGCTTCATTAAACTGCTCCTAATTTCATAGAACATATGTTTGGGAGCACCTGTGTGTTTACGATGAGATGCTTGAATGGATATGAATCCTGTACATATTTTGCTAGTGTAAGTGTATGACCTCTGGGGATGATTGCCGAGACCTATATCAGTATTCAGGAAAACAGGATTCCATAAAAAAATACAGGCAGCACTTTTTTACGAAAGAAACAAAACTTATCTCTTCCATGTTTAACAATTGATCACGAAACTTAATAAGAGGAGTTGGGCAGTTTCCCAGAGCCCAAGGCTTCTAGGGGGACCCCAAAATAAAAAATGAAGAGAGTAATAACCATCCTATAAATCCCCTTAAAATGTATACAAGGACCTTTTTATCCTTAAACTGCATAACTGAAGTCTGCCAGAAGGGCCTCACCCCTCTTTTTTCCAAGAAGCTTGGTTCTGGTACCGTGTACAAGTAGAGAATGTTAAACCATCTGTTATCCGGCAAATGGCAGATATATACCAAGCTCCAGGCTTCTCTGCAGTCTTTTTCACCCTGCACCTTGTAAATAAGATGGTGGCTGATGGCTGGTTCGAACAGCAACATCTTTATTTAGTAAATTATTTATTAAATTATTTTATATTGTTCCCTTATAAAGAATGGCTGGACCATTATACAACCTCTTGTGTCACCCCCTCATCCTCATAGTCTGTAAGCTCTTGTGAGCAGGGCCCTCAATTCTATTGTTCCATATGACTGTTTGTCCTTTATAATGTAATATAGTTGTATATGTCCCCTATGATTTGTAAAGCGCTACAGAATTTGATGGCACTATATAAATAAAGATTATTATTATTATTATATTATTAAACCATCAAAAAAAAAATTAGACCTGAATGGTGGCCAACAATTTTCAAACAGCCTTGTGGCAATCTTAATTGACCATTGAAGAGACTCAAGAGTAGTGATAAGTCAGGCTGGAATGTCTCCTTGTGGCTTATTGCTGATAATTCAGGTACATCATCACAAGCCCCTGCAGGTGGGGGGCGCTGCAGGTATCATATGGGACATTAGTCAGGGTGGGACAGCATATAAAGTTCTTTTGGTGTGCAATACTAAATCTCAAGGTTGGTGAAGGACAGTGGACCATCTTCATGACCCTTTCCCTTTGAGGACCAACTGTTATTTATTATGTTCTGTTTCAGAAAACCATAGAACATCCAAGAAGGTGTATTTTCTTTTTCTCATGACTATCTGTGCAGAAAATTTGAACACGGAACTGTAGACATACAATAATATTCGCCATGAAGGATTTGTTTGACCTTGTAGTCTGCAGCTCTGACAATTTGATTTTCCCTTCTGACAGATTAGATATATGCTGTGTGTATACACTGTGAAACACATCATCACAGCTTACATATGATGCATCTATGGGATCGCTATGACCCTGCATGAATTATACATATATGAGAAATACAGTAAATTAAACTTATGATGATGGCACATTGTCATCTTGTTGAATATCATGTCAGCTAACATTTCCAGAAGATTCTAATATACTTGCATCATTGTGCACCAATGTGATATGTTATATTACAATGTCAGCACTTTAGCTTGTGCATATTACACTATGTGCTCTACAGCCTGAGCTGCTGTAGCTATGCACGTTTTTCTAGAACTGACATATTGCTTTATGACATTTCTAATGAAAAAGAATGGTGACTAAGATATGCTGAGTATGAGGACCTTATCTCTAGGCTTCTCACCTTTAAAATCAATGGGCCAGAAAGTTGGTCACTTGATAGCACTTTACATATTTTCAAAACAAATATTTCAATTATTAACCAAGTAGAAGATATATGTTGTTAGGGAATAAATATCAGTGTAAAAAACATAACATTTTAACACATAAGATTGTGGAAAAGTGAAAATGATGTAAATATAAAATCCATTCCATAAATAACACTTTCATCTGCACCTCTGTGACTATAACATCACAGCACGTGTGCCTTAACCACTAAACTTTTTTATACTGTTGCATTACCTTGAGGACTTGTTTTTTCCAGGATGAGTTTTTCAGTGGTACTTGTATTATTTATCATGGAGAGGACTATAAATAATGTAATTCCATAATTGTATTGAGTTATACATTTAATTTTAGCTGGAGATGGAGCTGTTGGCTTGCTGTTTGTGGAAAGAATTGAATTCCAAGTGTAACATTTATGACAATGTATGACTTTTTGATTGTTTTGTTTCTTTTGTGGAATTGTAAATTTTTGTATGTCTATTTTAATGGTAAAAATACGTATTGCTTTCATAGATTAGGCTGTTACAAAAATAGTGATACCAAAAACTGTATATGTATTTTAATTTAGAGGTAATTTTTAACCAACAAAAATTTTTTTATTTCTACTTTTTTTCATATATTTTTACACTGTTTAATATTTTTTATTCTATCTGGAGCTCTTTACCACTGAGAATTCGTTCAGTAATATATTTCACAGGAAAACATTGTCTTGTAGTGTATAATATCACTGTGATGGTGGTGGCTTGGTAAGTAAGTAGGACACACCACTGATAAGACCGAATAGTTGAACCAAGATGTCAGCCCTATGGTAATTGTGTAGAAGGGGCTTGATTTGTAATGGCTATGCAAGTTTAATATCTAACATTATTACTTGTTGCTCCTATAAAGTAGCACTGAATAACACATCAATCAAGTAAAGAGAAAAAGGCTGAAATGAAGATTTGAATGGACTAGATGCTGAAGTCTAAATCTTAGTTTTCAGTTATAAAACCTCTCTTATAATTTAAAGCGTATTTTACCCTATGAAACATCCAAACACTGAAGGTCTCAGCTGCATAGTTAGCAGCTAACATTGTTCAACGTTCAAAAAAACGCATGAATGCACCTTAAAAAAGAGCTCAAGATTTTTATACAGGTTTTTAAAGCCAAAACAGAGGTGGATCCGGTCTGAAAGAATAATGTCCTTCCTTTACATTTACACCTTCCTTCTGAATCCAATACTGTCTAAAAAGCTGCATGAAAATCTAAAGTGTATAAAACTGTTTTTAGTGGTAGCAGTCAACAGAAAAAAACTGGAATGCAACCATGACATTTCTGTTGATAAATATTAGTAGCAGAATGGCTCAGGGTGTATAGCCACACTGTCATATTTTCCATTTTCCCAACATGTCAGTTTGTAAAATTTCTCCCCAGCTGGGGATGTAAGTGCTGTTATTGTGAAGTGAAAATATCTAGTAACAAGAGCTAAGCCATGAAGGGGAATACCACACAAGCTCCAAGAATAGGATTAGAGAATAAGACTGCCAAGTTCTGACGTCTATAGAAGTCATCAGTCTTCGACAGCGGCACAGCCCATTTCAAACTGAATCTGGAAACATCTATACATACATATACTGCTGATTCTAGGCTCTGTACATTCGGCCTCCATTAGAGAGGAGCCTCACATCAGTATGCATTTTTCATGGCTGTCAATTGTCAGTTGGAGTGATAGAAAATCTTACTGTTATTGAATCCTAGACCCATGAACATTTATTCTGTAAAAATCCCAGTTATTTGCGTGTAAACATTTGAGATTGGTGGGGCAGGGGATGCTTTTTTTTTTTGCAGTCCTCATAGGTTGGCTGGCCCCTTATGAGGACAATGGGGGATATTTATCAGGACCTCAGCACACCGCCAGTGTTGCGCTCATGCCCAATGAGATCAATTTCTTGGGATTGTCTTGCGGTTGGAGTTAGATGTGTCAATTTTTGATGTAAGAGGTTCTTGGCAGAAAATTTTAAATGCTATTTGAACCATTTTTTTCACTTGAAACTGTAAAGTGCAACAAATTAGTGGAAAGGTTACGGTTTTTGACCCAAATATGTTACAACATAAACATTTGTTCAATTATCTAACTTTCATATTAACTTACAGAGCAGAATCTAGAGGCAGCCTAGTGTTCATTCCCTTAGTAGGCTATATAGACTGGGGATTTATGGTCAAAAGGGTGGGTCCCCATGAAAATATTATTTCATCTACCAGCATTTTGTTATACAGCCAGAGATGCCAAATCAATTAATATTTAGTTGTGTTGGAAGACATTCTGTATCACTTGTAAATGATTGAAGTTCTTCAGTTCTTAGTAGTAGGAATCACTTAATGACTATCAGTATTTCCATTTAATCACTTTCAATCACTAATTAGGACCACCTACTGGACTCATAAGCATAGAAGAAGAAAGGATTTAATTCAAAATCTGTTATTCAAAATCTTCCAGCACAAAACTGGATATCAATCTGCTTAGCTCCTCCTGTTCTTTCACAATAATACTCACACATTTCTGTGGATGACATTGGATGACATGGATGACATTTTAATGGAAATAGTACAGTATTCTTTTAACTTTCTAACAGCCTTCTGAAGGGGCTCTTTAGAAAGTGTTTTTATCTAAGTCTTTGGATATAGTCAATAGGATTCAGTCAACAAATCAATGAATACAACAAATGTAGTTTTCTATTGTAAATTCACGTAGAAAAAAAAGGGACAAATAAAGAAAACACTACTTATATGAAAAATTACAAAAAACTTAATTCATATACAATATTTAAAAAAACATTAAAATAAGTAAGCAGACAGGTATAACATACAGACAAAGGAGGATGTGGCTGCCTCAATATGTATAAATAAATTATTTCAGCGAGAGTGTGTCTCATTTACATAACTGCTAAGGGAAAAGACTGATGATTAAAAATGTAAACCATCAGCAATACCCATTAGATATTGGTACATTAAAAAGGCCATCTAACTGTAAACTAAGGGGACAAAAAACAAGGTACACAAATGCTGACCATAGGCAGGACACCCAGCCTCGACACGTGTTTCTCAAACAATGCTTCTTCTGATCTGATTTATTGATTTATGCATTTGTGGCATCCACATCTTCTGCTTATTCACCAGTCTGCTCATTTATTTAATGTTTTTAAGATATTCTATATGAAATAAAGATTTTGCGATTCTTTATATAAGTAGTGTAAATAGTGTATTCTTTGTCCTTTTTTGGTGGTTTATACTTAGTGATTTTATGTGTATTGTTTGCCTGACACACATATCCTCTTTTGCTTTGGTGTAGAATTATTAGAATAAAACTTTTAAGTACACCTGTCAATACACTTTCACAGATAAAGCTAGTGACAGGTTGCCATAGAGCCCTATTAACTAAATGTCACCCTTCTTTTTTGTTAAAAATAGTTTTCCTCACATCTTCATATATCAAAGTTATTTTATATTACCTGGCATCAGAGGGGTCTAGTCCTGCTTGGCCGATCCCTCCATCTACACCCTTCCATGTCCCATACCTCTTCTCGGAATGTAATGTGACCAGGGTGATGTCATCTAAGGTACTTTATCCAGTTATGATTGCAACATCCATCCCATGTAGGTTACTGATCACAGGGCATATCATGACATGATCACAAAGCAAAAATACCAGAACAGGCAGTACAAGGATGTCTCCAAAGATCTTTTAATATCTAGGCCTCTAACCAGGACAAGTGGACATCCTCTACGCCTAGAGGAGAGGCGATTCTACCATCACCATAGAAAAAGGTTCTTTACTGTAAGAGCAGTAAGACTGTGGAACTCTCTACCGCAGGAGGTTGTTATGGTGGACTCTATGTACATGTTCAAGAGAGGCCTGGATGCCTTTCTGGAGAGAGAAAATATCACAGGTTATGGAGAAAAACATTTGTTTAATTCTTAAAGGTCAGAATTCATGGACTTGTGTCTTTTTCCAACCTTATATACACTGATTATATGCCTCTATGGACTTATATTCATCCCCATGCTCCATGGAGGTATGACGTGATCAGATACATACATGGGGAAGGCATTGCAAATGTAACAGGACCTTAGATGACATCACGCAACAATGTAACAGAGCTCTCTCTTAATTTTCCACATAGCTACAAGAACAAGGAGGGAGGAACTTTTACTTTATATCTAAATTGTATTATTTTAGTAACTGCAGAAATGGGAATTGAACTGATGAAAATTTAAAGGGTTAATGATGTCTAAATACAAGGTGAAATGTACTAAAGGTATCAACTATACAAGCAACCACAGAATCATTTGATTGAGTGTTTATCAGGGCACATAGAAGGATGGTACATCGGGAACATAAAAATTAAGAGAAGGGCAATTGAGTAAAGCACTTAGAAGAGAATGTGAAAAGACTTATTAAATTAGTGAAGCATTTGGAGAAGAGTGTAAGTCATTTAGGAAAGCAATTTATTTGAGTGGCAACAGAAGAAGTAATAGCAACCATTCCATCACCATTAACAATGGAGTAACAGGATAAGTAGGTATTCAGGACCCCTTTGTTTGGAACATTTATAAGAAGAAAAATATGAGGGGCAGGGATATAAATGAAGCAATGTATCATAAGTTGTCTATTTATGTGACAAAAGATCAAGAAAGTGTAAATAAAGCATAATTCAAGAAAACTCATTTATAGAGGAGAAAAACATAGACATCACTGATTAATGGTTCTAGACATCAATGGCCAATACACAAAATGGGGCCTTCAGGGGTTGTGCTCTATTCATTAAGTAGAATTCTATTAGATTTGCAATGGTAGAGAAAGAGAATGGCACTCACCCCTTTGTAGTTTCTTCCTTAAAGTGACGTTTAATTAAACATAGTCACATACAAGCAATATACATTGTGGAGGAAGGACAGCAACAACACCTCACCTGTGTAGGAGTTACAGAAGTTTCATGGCTTTGCGCATCATCTGGCTCTAACCTATCGACTTCTAGTTTGGCGCTTGAAGAAGGGCAGAGCTATGAAACGCCGTCGCTCCTACAATGTTTTACTATGAGAACTGAAAATGGAAATTAGGCCCAATGTAGTGGTGTCTGGCCACTTTTAACAGCAAAAATAATGCGGACTGTAGTACTAATTTTGCATTTTTAAATATCATATGGGAAATTTTCATACTCAATGGGAATGGATGGTAAGTGGAAGGGCTTCTATTTACCATGAACATATTAAGGGCTAAGTTATCTTTTTAGATTGGAGTAGCAAACACCATAAGTGGTGATGTAAACTTAGCCCTAAAACAAAATCACCAACTAGACTGTGCTACAGGGCAATAGAACATAAGGGGGGTATTTATTTTGGCTAAAAAGAAAATCAGCACATTTTTAACATTACTAGAGAAAATAATGAAAGAAATTTACAACTCTTGACTTTTTTCTTATGATATATTTATTTTCAAATATTTTGTTATGTATTCTTCTCCAAAGGAACAAAGCACAATCTACCAACCAAGCACAGTTCCTGACACCTGATGCACAATATCTATCAGAGTTCTTCAATGATATAATTTATGGTACTGTTGACTGTTACTTGCCAATGAAGAGTTAGGCGCTAGAAGCCAAGAAGTACTGTTTTGCAGTACCTGTCATAGAATAACATTGAACAAACCAGTTATAGAAATTGTGCCCATAGTAGAGCACTTCCAGAAAGTTCAGTGAGATAGTTGAGCAAAACAGTTGAGACTCAGAGGCTCGTCGTCTTTGTCATGTCTTTATATGACAACATGGCCAATAAAATCATCCCCCAATACCAGGTTTCTGAACAATTCCTAGTGCACGCCATGAAAACTGCAATTTTTTTAACCTTCTCTCCCCCACAGTGACTTAATAAAAAGCGGGTGCAGCAAGATAGGGAACAAACATGGGCCATGGTGAGTTTCATCTCAGCTCACTATATTTGATGCACCAAGAATTCTTGGGAAAATATGTAAGTAAACTCATTAAATACTCATATAAATTTGAGAACTTTATTTCATGGGAAATCCAAAGAAAGATGTAGAGTCTCCGCACTATTCAGCGCTGTTAGGCCCCACACGGGTGTCCTTAATGGAGATAAGCTTGTAGAGGCAAAAAACTACATCCATAAAGTTCACTAAAGATGTTGCTCAGCCGAGATAAAAAAGTCCAAAACGAGCATGTGCATAAAAAGAGAAGGCGGCACTCACCACTTTAGTGGAACTACTTTATTCAAAAACCGGTGCAATACAGGGAAAACACTGGAGCCTGACGGCGACAGGCCGTTTCACGCAAACTAGCGCATCTTCAAGCCATTGACCAGATGAGTTAGTTAGCGTGAAACAGCCTGTCGCCGTCAGGTTCCAGTGTTTTCCCTGTATTGCACCGGTTTTCGAATAAAGTAGTTCCACTATAGTGGTGAGTGCCACCTTCTTATGCACATGCTTATTTCATGGGAAAAGCCGTTTAGTGGAAATAGAATGCATCACTGTGCTGAAAACAGTCAAATATAATTGTCGACACAAAGTCTTATGTTTACTATGGTAGAAACAAAGCAGATGAGTCTCATTGATTCTAACTGTGCAGGTAAAATTTGATCAGAATCAATGACCTTTTTATGCAGAGCTCTATGATTCCATAAATAGACTTAGGTAATATTCTTTGCATTTGCAATATCTTAAACAGTGTGTGGCATGATGTGTTGTGAATAAATAATCATTATAATCATGTGCATGATGGAGATCTGAAACACATTAGGGCACATTTACTAAGCTCCATGCCCCAGTTTTCTGTTGGACTGTGCACGTTCTTTCTAGTGCAAACTACTCGCATATGTATTTAAGAAAGGTCCGCGCCACATTTGTGTCGCACGGGACCGTTTTGTGTCGCGGCTGCACTAGCCTTCATGCAACACAAATTTCTGTACACCTATAACTGTCTAACATTTACTAATTGAATTGAAACATTTAGATGCTGAAGGTACTAACCATATCAAATTGCCCCAGGACACAATAACAAAGAATACATCACTCAAGAAATTAGGATGGGAAACATTTGCCGTTTTATTACTCCGAGAGTCAGGGATGTGTTTAATTTCTCTCAATCTTGTTTTTTTTTTACCTGCTAAACAATAAACAGAAATTGTTTCTAATAATTTCCACATTAAATGGGACGTCCTTCTTTCTGCGATAGGGGTTGTCCATTTTCAGCACATAGATGGTATTATTTGTATGATAAAAACAATTATATAATTTTCTTATATACTTTAAAGAGAACCTGTCAAGCAAATTAACCCCCAAAACTAAATATATTTTCAATAACTGCCATTAGAAAGCATTGCTGCTATCCCTTCATTGTCCCTCTACATGCCTGTAAACTTAAACAATCAGGTATTGAAGCTGTATTCAAATGAACTGAGAGAGGTCCAATGAATCATTATCATACTCAGCTGTCCAGCTTATTCATGAGTGGGAGACACAGCCACACCTCTAATTCTTGATTGACAGCCTGTATAATGATGTGACACTCCTGGTGCTGACTCTCTATACTTCCTGAGATGGTGGCCAGGCCCCCTGCAGCCTGTGTGTGTATGAGATACACTTGACTGACAGTCTGTAAAATGATGTGACACTCCTGATGCTGGCTCCTCTATGTGTTTCCTGGTGCTGACAGCCACGCGCCCTGCAGCCTGTGTGTGTATGAGATACTCCTATACACATGACTGACATCCTGTATAATGATGTGACACTCCTCGTGCTGGGGGAGTCAATATCAATATAAATAACTTTTTCATACTGCTGTGTAAGGTGTCATTTTTGTTGGATGAGGTGACGTTTTCATTGCTACCATTTTGGGGGCTGTACAACTTTTTGATCACTTTTTATTCAAAAATATGTTGGAGAATAATGTAAAAGTGTCGATTCAGACATTTGGTCACTATTTTCCATTACAGAGTTCTTACAGAGTTTTTATATACATACTTGCCATTTTGGGAAAGTGGAGTAATTTGAACTTTTATTTTTTTTATCCTTTTTTTTACTGCATTTTAAAACCCCCTAGTGTACTTGAACCCAAAGAGGTCTGATTGATCATATCATATACAGCAAAGCGTTGTGTTGCAGAATATGGGGATTTTCCATTAGATTTGTAACAGGCTCTCCCTGACACACCGTTACATATGTTACATCCTAGCTATAATGGTAATGGATATCCAAAGTGGCAGCCTGTGAGCCCTCTTCATACATCCTTAATGCCACCATGACTTGCAGTTATGTCATGGTGTGTTAAGAGGTTATAAAACAGTTCAGGAATCAGCTTCCATTAATTTCAGTGGAGCTAAGCTGCATTGACTTGATTCAGCCTTTAGACCATGTGAATTAAGCGTTCGGTTGCATTTTGAAAGAGCGCTTGTTCTGTGGGGTTGCTGGGTTTTGGAACCCCCAAGTCATGACCTAACCTTAGGATAGGATTGTATGTTCTTCATACCTTTTATTTTGCAACTTTTTAAAATTAAGACTGGACAGATCAGGGTCACTGATCACTGCCCAGATATGTTCTGCTGATGTCTTACGTTTAGTATAATTGGTCAAGTTGTAGATATATACAGTTTAGATTCAGTAGCTCTCGGCAGTTTGGCGTAAATCATTAACCTAATTGAAAAGAATGAACTTTTCCAGCCATTCTTTGAGGTAAAGGTGTAGAACTTTTCTCCGCATAATTGGTCAAGAAAGCTTTTATCCGGGAAAAGAAGGAAAAATAATTATGTGGGACACAATCAAGTGACAAGTTCTTCTCCATGTGTGTAACTAATGGCACTGCTCCAATGTCATAAGGTGCTCAGAAATCATTTCAGCTTTTCCCCACCCCTCCTCTATTTAAACACATGTGGCAGAATTGTCATATTTCTTACATGTATTCTTTTAAGTAGTCATTTCTTCAAGTGTTAAACATGTCTCATTATAAGGCAGCTGTTGTAAGAGATGAAATTAGAGCTATTAAATAGACAGAAATTGAAACTTCCATATGAGAACGGGCACATGCACACATTTTACAGTATTTAGTTTGGGCATACTGCTACATAGACATTGTCGGTTTACATAGATTTACTTGGAAGACGGGACAGGAATCATGTCCTACATGTCCTGTTATATTTAACATACAGTCATATCTGTTAGCAAAATCATACCCAGCAGGGTTTGCTAAGTAAATTAAAATATGTTTTTGAAGGAAACCAGTAGGAATCAGTGGGCAGAGTAGTTTCATGAATCTGCAGGCCCCATTGCAAAATCTGTACCAGGCCCCCTAATTATTATATGTGATATGGGAAAGAAATACCTAATAAAGCCCGCAAGCTATGTGGCTTGTCGTTTTCCACTGATTGAGACCCATCTATGTATATATTCTTAGATAGGAAAGACTTTCAGGCACTAATAGGAAACCTCACTGGACTCCTAAATCTAGAATGAGTAGCAATTTAAATATACAAGGACAATTTATACTGAACCTTTCCCCACAAAGTAATATATCACACCTCTTCATTTTCATTTTATCTTGCTTTGAAAGATGCTCCAAAGTGACAGAGTGCCCCCAGGCTTACTTCATAAAACTCTTCAATCCAACGTTGGACTGGCCCACATGAGTACCAGAGGGCCCGCCAGTCGGCCTGGACTCTAATCCAATATTGGACCCTAGAGGTCCAGAATAGAACACACATTGGTGGCTAATGTGATCCATTTACAAGGGGCTGATGGAAGATGAGATTAAAAAATAGAATATAATATATAGAATGGGCCCAAAAAACCTCAGTGTGACACTGTTTGATCAGAATAGTGAAAAGTGGTATGAGAGTTCTCTTTTCTGTTAAGGAAACACATAAAGATTCACTCATGGGCAAATTGGGACATGGCTGTAACTCGGTAAAACAGAATGATGGAGAAATCGATGGAACTCTATTATGACCTATGGTTAGAAACAATCCAACAACAGAAAACTCACAATGGTGCCAAAAAGAATTGATGACAAGTGCATTTAAATCTGTGACACTTGTTTTTTGAAATCATCCTGGATCTGGGTACATACTGTAGACTGAAATTACTATCTTAAAATGAACTTTCTAGATCATGTCAAACTTCTTCAAAGCCTTTCCTATGTAGACTTGGGCACTGTATGGCTGTCTTGCTTCAGTACCTCCTCATCTCCAGAATATGTCTCCCAGTGAAGGATTTAAACTTGTGTGATATATGATACCTATTTGTATCATTACAAGTAATGGTATACAACAGGGATAAAATAATTGTCAGCAAGTTAGCACAGCTTTTCCCCAAACATTCACCAAATAATTATGAAATCAATATATTTGCTGCTATTGTTATTACCGTTTCATGAAATTCTTGTCACAACTTTTATCTGAGACCTGTGCCTAACCTAAACTAATCCATTGGGCACTGAACTAGCTCCAGTAGCAGACAGATGGTATATCTTAAATGGCAGCATTCAGAGCCTTTCACAGCCAGAACAACCCTCTATAGACTACTGCGTTTTATTGGCAGGGCTCGAGGATGACTTGTATTGAAAAGACAAATGTGGAAGCAACACCAGAAACCCCAAATGTTGATGAAACAGCACTACAACTACTTGTTTAGGTTCATCCAAAATTACCTGTGAATATCACTGTGTCTGGAAGTGGACACTGATCATAATATAAATCTATTTGTAGTCTAGCCATTCATTACCACCTCACAAAAATGACCAATTTCTAATAAACCTTTTTCAGAAGATCCAACCACAACATTGCCATTCTGGAGAAGCGACCAACCCTGGTAGGTTTTTACATTGTATAATTTCTTAGATCGTATGTGTTAACACATTATCCAGTATAACAGATACTATTAGACACACATCCTTGATGCTGCCTTGAAAAAAATCAGATGTGCCACAAAAACACAGTTTAAGACAAGTAATTAGATTCTTGGGGAAAAAAAGTGAAAACAAAGAAGATCAAAACCAGCTCAGCGTGCACAAAAGACTTTACCAAGAAGCACGATTAATGACAAGCGAAAGTAGTATGCAAAAATAAATAAGGGGCATAAACCACAAAAATATTTTTTAATTAATTAATTAATCAAAATTGCCTAATTAAATTGTCTTCTACATCTGAACATATTTACATTGCTATTGGCTTATTATTACACTGCATATTACAATTAAACATTAACCAATTGGTTACACAAGAAATAATAATTTCCATCATCTTATTAGTCAATGATGAAATTATTACATTATATTAACTGTGTGAGGGCATCTGGACACTATATATCCAGCAATATGTCAGTATTAATAATACATTGTTATGAAGAAATTCTTCTATAAATGCATCAATGCCTGTTAGAGCCTGGAGATACTAAGATACTATATCATTTTATCAGTATCTACTAGAATATCCACCCCACAGCACTGCCCACATAAGATTACTAATAGTAATATGTGCTGGTTACGTTACACCTTAACACACCGTATCATAAGAATTAAGCACATGTCTAAAGATGCAAGCACTTCTGTATCCTGATAGCCAAGGATTAACCATGTGTTGGCACAAGGTGACTTACTATAAAATAAGTATTATATGCTTAGTTTCCAAAAACAATTGAATGTCTTTTTTGGGGGGATTTCATGACTATAAAACAAAAAAGAGAATATTTTTCAGCAATTCCCAGAATCTGGATGATACGGTGCATCTCTTTAGCCTCAGATCTTGAAGGATTTTATATTCTAAGAAAGGGGGGCATGTCTTTTAATAAACATTTCATAGCACAGAAACACATTGAAGCCTCATAGCAAAAGACATCAAATACAGAAGAAACTTCCCTGATCCAAGTGGCAGAGATATAAGAATCAAGGCATTGTGGAAGAGAGGAGAAACTGAGCTTAGGGAATCAAAAAGATTGAAATCTAAAAGACTTCATATTCACATTTAATAATAGTCAAAATGAGAAGCAAAAGATCAAAAGGAAAAAATCTCACCATCCTGCCTAAAAAGATACAGAGTGGAATCTTTAAGATTGACTTTCACTCAGGCAATATTTGGCTTCAGTAGAGCACCAGGTGCGGTGGGATCAGATGTGGACACTTACACTGCCCTGTTATTCTGATGAACACAAAGTCCCAGAGTGAGAAAGTTCAATCCAACTGAACATCCACATCTACACCATCTCTATGTAACGTATAGAATCTAAAGCATCATTTACCATACCGGGGACCTGATAATAACCAGGTCATAAACTCTCCAATACTGAAATATTCCGAATAATTCCTGCTGTGACAGAGGGGAGCAGCAGCACACTGCACACTAATACTTTCTCAATGGAGCATGTGCTTCTTTTGTGTCCTACATACAAGTTTCTTCACATTCCCAGATATTTTACAGCAACAACACAATCCTAATACCTTAAGCTTTGCAAGATCTAGCTCATCCCATGCTGCTACTCTGGCTTTTCTTTACGCCTTTCTATAACATTTAAAGCAGTCAATGCATTAAGGATTTAAAGGGAAAGCGCTTGCATGAAAAGAAGCAAGACATTGATATCAATGATGCTGAGCATCTTCTTACCTTCAGCCTGGGCTCCGAGAAGCAGGATAAGGAAGAAGAGGATGAAAGGTTGGACAAAGAGACCAGAAGACCGGCATATTCCACGGGTCAACATGACAGAACCCCAGACTCTAGGAAACCAGGATAAGTAAGGGTAGTTGAGCAAGATTTCCAGCTCTGGTCTGCACATCCACTGAAAGATGTCTGGGGGTGAGATTCACAAGGACTCATTCATGTGAGCAACTCTCCTGGTGTGGCTATTGATTAAAGGGGAAGAGGAAAGAGAGGCACAGAAATGCACAGAGAGGTCTCTGTGCTTGTTTATGAAAAGAATGATACTGTACTGAAATGGAGAAGGAGGGAGAGAGACAAGGGAGTGGGATAGAGAAGAGGAAGCCAGAGGGCAGGCAGGGACTAGGATGTAGGCAACAGCCACAGAAAGAAAGAGTGAATGGGGAAATTGACAGATACAGCAATGATCTGCAAAGAAGGGGTATGCTACAGAGGATGAATTTAGGCACAGGAATGGGAGAGGGATGCAGGGAAACAAAGAAAGAAAATCTTCAGTACAAACCTAATGTGACAGACTGTTGTGATGTGGTAGGCTGCTGCTAGGAAGCATTCATATTATAACATCCAAGGCAACGCACTGAGAGAATGCAGGCACAAAGTGCTATAAGGCACAGACACATGGAAGGAAGGCATACACTAAAGGGAACTGCAGTGGGAACCGTGCAATAGGATAGTGAGGGTAAAAATAGACACTAGCGGTGGATACAGTCCTGTATGTGCTCTATGCATCAAACCATACTATAAGCGGCCATAGAGTTTTATTCAAGTACACAGAGAAAGTGTAGCATTAATCAGATCCCTGAGTTAAAGCGACAGTACAGGACTTCCTTAATACAGTTTTAATGTACAAATATAAATATTCAATGTCTACAAAATCACAAATGTTGCCATAGTTTCTGTGCTTCGATTGCAGATCCCCTCATCTCAATTTGCATACATGTAAATGAGTAATGTTTCATAACAGATTAGTTCTAAGCCCATTTGTGAGCATTCTGATAATACACAATGTTTGCTGAAATTAAAAGAGAAACTATTAGTATGTAAGATGAACATAATTTTGGATCATTTAAAAAAAATATCAGTTCTTTGATCCATTTGCTTCACTATTAAGTAGCTGTTCGTTTTTCATTGACACAATTTACATGCATGTTTGAGTAAATGTTTTGCTGTTATGGTATCTGGGTCATTTAATCTAAAGCACTTTGATGGTTTACTCTACTTTCAATTAGCGTTGGCAAGAGTTAAATCATTCATAGTCACTCTCGACTTGTCGTATGCATTATGTCTTTTCTCAGGAGACAGGATTTGTAAATTCTCTTCAGTATTAATAAAATGTTAACTTATGATAAGTATTCGACTAAAGGATTTTCATGTGTAAACGACTAATGAAACAAAGAGAATATTTAAGGAAAAATTGGTATACAGATTAACACAGGAAGAAGGGCTCAGTGACTGGCATTGTTTTTTCCCCCCTTTCTGCGCCTCTTTATAAAGTTTCAACACCACAAAATTAGTTTTTTCCGACACTCGCGACTTGTTCTATTTTTGGGCACAACATTTTGCTACCGCTTGTGAATCCAACAGTTTTCTGGTGCATTTTGTGGCACAAAAAGACAGCTAAAATCTGGTTTAGGGAGTTCTAAACATTTTAGTCCATGTGGCAATTCATTAATCCCTTGTGCCACAAACTTACATCCCAATGAAAAGTAAAGCACGGTTCTGGCGCAACCCTGCGCCAATATTAATACATGCCGCTCAGAGAGTCTTGCAAGAGTGTTCAGAACTTTACACTATTGTTTCTCTACTGAAAGTGTATTGTACCAATACAAAGAGTTGACAATTGGCATCATTCATGACATGTGCATATCTCTCTATACTTTACAATAATAATAATGATTACTTCATTTTTAAAGTGCACACAGATTACGCAGCGCTACACAGAGCTTGCCAAATCTGTCCCTGTCCCCAATGGGGCTCACAATCTAATCAGCCTACCAATATGTTTTGGAGTGTGGGAGGAAACCAGAGGACCTGGAGGAAACCCACGCTAACATGGAGAGAACATACAAACTCTTTGCACAAGTTGACCCTGTAAATTGAATCCAGGTCCCCAGTTTTGCAAAGCACTAAGCCACCATGCTGCCCTCAGGACTGCTGTGTATATCTCTGTATACTTTACATAGGACAGCTGTACACACCTGTCCATATTTTTCACAGTACTACTAATCAAATCTTTCTATACTTTACATTGGATTTCAGAGCGAAAGTGAGGGTAGGCATCTATCTAGAGCACCATTTGACCCCTCAACCTGGGGGGAGTGGGTACAATTTGACAGCAAAAAAGCCAACACAATGTTCAATGGGGCAGGAACCCCATTAGCAGTGAATACATCTGAGAAGTACTCGACGTTCCTGGGTCCTTTCCTGCTACTCTCATTGCACTTAAAACATGCAACAGCAACCAGAGAGGACGTTGAAGCGGTGAGAACTTTTCAGCTGTACACTCACTGCTGTCAGGTACTCTACTCTACCAGTTGCCACTCTGGCTGCTGATGGTCCCACCAGCATCTGGAGACAGAACAGAGTCTGGAACATAGATGAGGCAAATTAAGGGTATTTTTTGAGGGGGTCAGTATTCTTAGTTTGCTCTAGGGGCCTCCATTATTAATTGAAATTTTCTCTGGGGGTCTCTAATATTCTTAGAAATTTGCTCCTGGGTCTCCAGCGTTATTAGTAGTCTGCTCGTGGGTCTATATAATTCTTAGTAGCCTGCTCTGGAGACTCCAAAATTCTGAATTGTCTTCTCAGGAGTGTTTCAAGTATTCTTAGAAGTTTGATCTGGTCATCTTCAGTATTTTAGTAGTCTGAGATGGACATATCCAGTAACTTTTATAGTCTTCTCTAGAGATCGTCATTGTTAGTAGTCGCCCCGGGGGGTCTCCAGAATAATAAGTATTCTGTTCTGGGGTTTCCCGTTTTATTAGTAGTATGCTCTGTGGGTCTCCATTATTCTTAGCAGTATACTCTCGTGTCTTCATTGTTCTTAGTAGTTTCTTCTTTGTCCATACATTGTAAGTAGTTTGCTCAGATGGTCACCAGTATTCTTAGTAATTTGCACCGAGGGTCTCCGTTATTCTTAGTAATCTGATTGGCAGTATTGTTAGTAGTTTGCTCTGGGTTCTACATTATTCCAATAAGTCTGTTCTGGGGGTTGCCAGTATTCTAAAAAATCTTCTCTTGGGGTCTCTATTATGCTTAGTAGCCTGCTCTAGAATATCGACTATTCTTAGTAGTCTGATTGGGGGCATCTCCAGTATTCTTTGTAGTCTGCTGTGGGGATTTTCAGTGTTAGCAATTACCCTTGGGATCTACAGTATAATAAGTACACTGTTCTGGAAGGTCTCCAGTGTTATTGTTAGTCCACCTTGGGATCCCACCTGCTCTGGAGGTCTCCATTGTTATTGTTAGTCCACTTTCGGGTCCTCATCATTTTTAATAGTTTGGTCTGGAGGTCTCCAGTATTCTGAGTAAAATACTCTGGGGTCTCCTATGTTCTCAATGGTCTGCTCTGGCTGTCTCCAGTACTAATAGATTTCTCTGTATTATAACAAATCTTTCCTACTTGCCAGAAAAGGGCCTTAAAACTGTCTACTGCTCTAAATTGCAATCTTTTTTCAAGTTTTAAAAGAGTTAAAAACTAAACCCATACAACCAACCATGTAAAATATATTTTTGCAAATCAAATAACATTTTTTGTATTTCAGCATATTTGCCCTTCTACATAATCCATTTACAACTAGAAGAGGTCCTATCGCATATAACCTACAAGATTTGCGTCTGAAATTCTGGATAAGGAGACCCATCCATGCCCTCTATTAACCTTCCAATAATCTCCAGTAGTGTAAAGTGCTGGAGAATTGAGATTGCATGATAATATATGGAAATTATCTAGAAGTCATCCATGTTATGGTATGACATAAATAGCAGGTGTAAATGTAACATGGGCATTGTCTTAATACATCTGCTCCTAAAATTGAGTCACTATATCTGATGATAGGCTACTTTCACATCTGCAGTAGGTTTTCAATTTCTGCAAAAAATGTTGATCTATCAGAGAAAGAGAAAAACTGAGAAAACAGATAGTACATTTATTGATTACAATGGGTGTTAATAAATCACTTGTCACCAGTTTCCTTCTCCACTTTTTGCTTTCTGTCACACTTCAATACAGACTGTTGACAACTGCTCTATTTAAAGGAAATCTACCGTGTGATTTGATGCATTATGAAGCAAACATACCTTGAGAATGCTGTAGCTACACAGATGCAGGATCATACCTTGTTTAATTCCTGTGCTGAGTGGTTTTTGCTGATAAAACAGATATAACATTATGATATAAAGGCTCTGTCACTTCTATGGCTCCCACAGTGCTTGGTTACGCGCTAGTCCTAGCATGTGAGTTTTTCTTTGCAGGAGAGGATGATGTAATCACTGTTCTCCCTGCCAGATAGAATAATCAATTGCTGCACCATCCCCCAGCTGCTGTGCATGAGTGACCCAGCTCAGGTTGATTAGTCATGCTTGACTAACTTCTATTTGTATTTACAAGCTCAGTGTCTAATGTGTTGATATAGGCGGCCAGCCTGAACCAGCTTTCCCAAGGTCCTGAATGTTATAATTGTTTTCAGCAAAACCACTCAGCTCAGGGATTAACCAAGATATGATCCTGCATCAGTGTAGCTATAGCATTCTCAAGGTACTGTATGTTCGCTTCATAATGCATCAAATCAAATGGTAGGTTTCCTTTAAGAACCCACTTGGAGGAGATTGTAGACCAGTCTAAGTACCACCCAGCTTCAGTACGCCATGCACCCATCAAGGCCAGGAGGGACCTACTATAGATGTATCTTTGAAAGTTATCTTTGATGACAGTTTTCTGGTATAAAAGTTGATAACTTTAGAGGAGATCCCACCCACCTCCCATTTTTGTAAGAACAGTGTAAAACCTATTTTGGTGCAAAAATGTATGAAAAATATGGTAACTTATTGTTTGCGTCTTTTTAAAATCAGAATTGGTTTAAATCCATTCACTACTTCCATAAACTTCACATCTGTGTATTCTTTGATAGGTGCTGCTCCACTAATACTGTCCAATGGGCAGAGACAGGCAATATGCTCCATCCCAGGACCACTCACCTAACAGCAGTAAGATTAATTAGTATATTTGGGAATATTAAAGTTAAAAAAAACCCTATTATTATGCTATTTACACTATCCACACTCAGATAGCTGGTCCAGGCATATAACAGATACACTGACTCTGCCCATCTGACAGTAGAGTTTGGAAAATAATGTCATTGATTTGGAATAGTTGGAGGTAAAGAAAAAAAGAAAGCTACACTAAACTAGAACAATGTTGATTAAGGGATGTTAAGATCTGTAATTGAAAAGGTGGCAAAAGCCCCCTTTTGATAAAAACTACCCAATAAAATTGAATGTTTTTTTTTGGAATGGATTTTTTTTCAGTCTTCCTCTTTCTCTGTTCATCTTAGAGTGGGCATTCCTTTTACAAGATTCAAAAAATAGGCACAAGTACAAATAACAGAAAAATAATACTGAAAATAGAGCTGCAGTCATGTAATAGAAAATTATTCTGTAGAATTCTTTAATGATGAGATGAGACATGTAAATATATTATGTTACATACAGTAGATAGAGAGAAAGATGTGAGATTTGTAGAAAATTATAGGTAGCTAGATAGAAGAGCAGGAGATTGGTCATAGGTCTCCTTGTGGTGGAGTTACTGGTGCAGCAACCCATTAGTAGACCTTATAACTGGATCATCTTCTTGTCATATTATGGTCAAAATTCGCTCTGCAGAAAGGACACATGTTTTTCTTCTGCATCTGTAGGATGTACGGGCCAGCTATGATATGTCCTCCCGCTGCATAGTTCCATGGACAAATCAAGCAGGATCGTGCGTCTTCGGAGTCCTGGTTTATGCAGTGGGGATTAGGAATCTATCTTTCTACGTAGGAGGAGTGATGTTTTCAGGATAAATAAATTCTGGGAACATCTGCTGTATGGATGACTTCACATCTTGGCTCTGACATGTTTGCATTTCCCGTTTGCTCCAGGTTAGGCTGGCAACAGTCAAGTCATTCATGGAATGCTCAGTAGTTGGCAAGGATATTGTTGCTGGATGCTCTCGGGTTCTTCTGCTAGAACACTTCAGAATGTTTTGGTTTGAGTCCAAAATAAATGTAGACCTAAATGCTAGCAAGGCCAAATTAAAAACCATAAAAAAGTTTGTTGATAAAAACCTTCAATGGAGATGTATTTATAAAAACTTATTCTAGGCAACTGACCCTCAAACAGAACTGGAACACTTGATCCTTGATCCATCATCCAATGGAGTCCTGGATACCATCACCTGCCATCCACATACTGTAACATCATCTCCAGCTATGTGTGATGCAGCCATCTTTATTATCATATTTCTTAATAACTGATGCCAATTTTTAAATATTCCCTTTAAGAGAGTCCAGTATTAAATAATAGTAAAGTGAAGCCAACAACACAATCACCATTATATCACATGTATGAGTGGGCAGTTAAGATAATGTCTAACGGGTAACTGCCTTTTTTTCTATAGCAACCAATCACATCACAACATTCTTTTTTCAAAAACACTCCAAGAATAAAAGACTGTGTTGTGATTGGTGGAAATGGGAAATATATACAATTTACAAATACTAAATACAAAGAAAGGTATTAGGCGGTTAACAATAGGTTCTGAGTCTATTATCTGCTATCGTTAAGGAAACAATGCTAAGGAAAAAGGGATTTAGAATAAAGAAGCATGTAATGGAAATATTACCAATAGTATAGTAATAATATTGATTAAATAGAAGCGACTTCCCATCGGATTCTTAAGCTGCTAAGTGATTTTGTCATTTTTTATATTGGCTTCACAGATCAATAGAAACACATTTATGAATATTTCACACTTTCCAGTTTTCTTTATGGTGCACATATGGGGGAGGCAATAGAGAAGTAAGCTAGCATAAGGATATGTACATTGCACATCATATTCAGTAACATGGAAACTAGTAACAAGCAAAATGGTTCAGTTCACTAGGGATAAATAGTGTGCAGTTGTCAAGCTTTAACCTTACATTTAATTTGAAAGGTACATTTTCCAACTAATAAAAGAAAAAAAAAGTTGTTGCATCTTCATTTGTCACTTAAAAGGGTTGGCCACTTTACCTCATGTTTTGTGTAATGTGTGTGTAAGTGTGGGGGGCAGGATATTAGGTAATTTACCAATATACATCTATTATAAGTTCTGCACCAGTTTCTTGACATGTAAAGTGAAGCCTCCTGTCTTTTACCTCATCAGCCAAACATTCCTGGCCATAAAATGGTCGTAGATGGAGGGTCATGTGATCTCTAACTGTCCATGAACAATTGCCATGCCAGGACCTTATGACAGTATTCATAAGTTATAAGGTTAAGGTCCTGCCTTTGATGAACAGAGATAACATGACCCTCCGTCTGCAGCCATTTTATGGGCAGGAATATCTGACTGATGAGGTAAAAGACAGGAGGCTTCACTTTACATATCAAGAAACTGGTGCTGAACTTATAATAGATGTACATATATTGGTAAATTACCTAATATCCTGCCCCCCACACTTACATACACATTACAAAAAATATGAGTTAAAGTAGCCAACCCCTTTACCATGGACTGTTTTAGATCATGTATGAATCATACTACAAACGTACTAAAAATATTTCAATATACAGTATGTGACTCAATTTACACAAAGCTATAGAGAATTTAGTAATGAGCAGGAAAAACCTTTAAATCTCTATGAAAATAACAGACTTTTTAGTTGCTTTAAAGTCTATGTAACATCTGTACCAGCATCACAATTACTCAGTAGAGTATGGCTGAATATGCTCTGATCAGATTTTTATATTTCTCTCTGACACCATTAGTGTGAGCAGTAGTTTATGTTTGCTGAATACATTGATTAATTTGCTCCACACTTCTCACTCTCCTTTAGCTCTGCTTCAGTCCATCAACAGTTAACCCACTGTTACTGACAGGTTTTTCATCCACTCACATCACTGCCTTGCTGTTCTGTTTCGTCTAGATGACAGAGCTCTGCTCCAACCCTCAAATCATCCCTGGGGCTGGGACTCTGGCAACACATATAACATATGTACGTATTCAGTTCTGTGCCTGCTGTATCATGTTATTAATGATCTCTGTATCCTGGTATCTTGACCTTCTGCCTGTATTCAGACTGTCTTCCTGTGATTTTTGTACTGTGTTTGCCTTCTTTTGCCTTCTCTGGAGACTAAGTTACAGTCTATATATACTGTCCATCTCTTGTGTAAATATCATTGGTCATCTCAGAGGTGAAACCTGTTCCAATGACAACGCAAAACTAAGAGAGGGGTACAGTAATACATTATAAATAAGCAGCTAAATCTCCTATTAATTTAAAGGGCATTCTAATAATTTGATCTATTGGATATCACTGTTACTGGAGGCACCTTTACAAGCCATTAGAATAAATGTGGCCACAGCTCTATTACAGAACAGGAACATCCATACTTTATTCTGTGCAATGCAAAGAAGTACCAATAATTTTCTGTAATTTACATTAGGCTGGGTTCACACTACTACTACTTTTTGAGTCATACGTTGTAAGGACATGTCAGGAGGATTCCAACATGTCCTTAAAACTTTTGGCACAGACGTTTCCCATTGTATGCCTATAAAGTGCAATACGTCGCCCTGGAATCCCTACTCCTCAATGAATGTGGGGGGGGGGGGAGGAGTGTACATTGGCTGCTGCCGATGAATAGGGAATTCCCCCAGTAATGTCAATGTCCTAAGATGGTCCATTGCCTCCGTTGAGCGCATAAGTCGCTCAGGTCAAAGCTGCAGGATGGTAAGACGTAGCTTGCTTTTTTTTTGGCGGACAGGACATATAGTGGCTAGACGAAGGCATAGTAGTTGCCACTATTTGCCAATTGTCGAGTGCTTGCGTGACGTATATGCTTAGTGTATACAAAAAACTTTATGTGAACCCGGCCTTACTGATTTCCAAATATGGAAACTGTCTAGAGTGTAGAAATTTGGTGAAAAACTTCCACACTAGTGATGCTGCCAAAGCCAATTTATGTTTCCAAATAGTAAAAGAGAAAAACAAGGAACCTATAAACTGATTTACCGTATTTTGCATCCTTAAAACATGGTGAAATTCTATTCTCTCCATTTGTCATTGCAATACCAACTTATTTACACTGAATGAAAAACTAACGGAAAAGAATTTGTTTAAATTTCATATTGGGACAAGCTTGAATTCTATACCTAAAAGCTTCTGTTGACTGCTTAATTTTAGACAAAAAGTCAATAGTTTTAATGCAGACAGAGGCAATTTACCACAGTGTTCACATATACAGATGTAACCTTCCAAAGGTATGTTGGATGTCAGCACATTAGAAATGGCTACCAATTTACAGCTGGTGGGTGCCATAACCACCAGAGCTGCAAGAGACCGGGGAGCAGTTTAGGTGATTAGAAACAGCTTCCATCACAGACCGTTATCTTCTCAGGCAGTTTGTCATTTTTAACACGTTGAACATGAGATGGAGCCACATCCTGCTTCATGTCCTACATCTTTCTCTCAAATCTATTCTCCTTAAAGTGATTTCTAAATTAAAAATAAAGTAGATTGAGATCTGGGAATAATGGATGCCACTTCACTGGACCACGGCAACCAATGAGGACAACTATTATGAATGTTTAAAGATTTCTGTTAAATAGAATTTCCAGGGCAGACATTTCTTATAAACATCTTTTGACATGTCATGAAGTCTTTGGATATGAATGAAACTGACAGGTCACGTCATTCCCATTGGTACCAACTAGAATATTGTTCCCTTTCAGCTTCACTCACAGACATAACCAAATGAAGTTGATGGAAGAAAGATCACAGTAATTGAGGTGACATTTCAGAAGAAGTTTGAATCCTGTATACCCTGTACTAATATTTTCCAACCAATGCAATACATAGATAATGTTTAGTAAATGTTTTATTCAGGACCTGCATCAATACTATGGAAACCTGATCAGATACCAGGGCCAAATTGTCTTGGTGGACCCATCAGAATCTGGATAATTCTTCTAGACATTTGTGAAGCCTAGAATAGTCTCCATAACTTCAGCTCCTTTACAACAACTGACTTTAGAATGGCCTGGGTAGTAAGTCTGTATCAACATCTTTTAGCATCGTTGCCGTTTCTCCTGTTCCTGCAATGACCATAGGAGTAGGAAAGGTCTCTGACTGACAGAGACAGCCTTCTCCTTTCTACACTACATAGTGCTGAATGCCACTGATTGCATAACGAAGGGGTTAATAAGAGCTGCTTGGTCTTAATTGAACCAGTAAAGCTTTGATCAGAAAATATGCTACCACAGGGCATGGTTTCCTCCTGTAACTGGGAATCATAATCCTTACAGGACAAAGCCCTTTTTGCATTTCTGTTTTTCACTCCCCTCATTCCAAAAGCAATCACTTTTTAATTTTTACGTTTACAGAGATTTGTTATGGATTGTTATCCGTGGGACAAATTGTAGTTTTTAGTGGGACCATTTAATATTCCATGCAATGTACTGGAAAGCTGGAAAAAATTCCAAGTGCAGTGAAATTGACAAAAAAAACATATCTGTGGTGATTTCTTGTGGGCTCTGTTTTTACAGGTTTTATTCTGCACTCCAAATGCGCAGATGGCAGGCTTGGCAGACGAGGGCGTGCAGCTATGAGGAGCTTCGTGACGACGTTATCTGGTAGGAGAAACAAAGAGGTTACTGGGGCATTGCGTAGCCACACCGTGTAGCCTCAGCTCCGGCTACTCCACGCCGCAGTAGTCTCTTTAGGAAATTTACATATTAGCAAAATAAAAGTTTGCGGGGACGTGAGGATGTACCTACCAGCCGATCTACCTTTATAGATAGATCCGTGGTGGTAGGTTCCCTTTAAACCTCTATATCTTCAAATTTCAAGAAATGCTCAGTCATTAGAGCCTTTTTTCATCCTTATGGGGTTAAGAAAACAGATTTCATTCTCTACAAATTTTTTTAAAAAAATTAAACTATAAGACAAGACAATGCTATTGACGACCAAATTAAATGACTACAGCATCATCCCGTAGATGGACTCCACAATGATATTGTGATAGGCTAGCAAAGACTTCCACGGGTTGCTATCAACATCTCAACCCCTGCTAGCCCGGTAAAATGTCTACCCAGGAGAAATACAGAAAAGCACAGTTATTAATCTACTTTAATAATATAATAAATCTTCTACTGTCCAATTTCGATGAGCTTGTGCAAATTGTAGCCTCGGTTTCCTGTTCTTAGCTGAAAGGAGTGGCACCCGCTGTGGTCTTCTGCTGCTGTAGCCCATCTGCCTCAAAGTTCGATGTACTGTGCATTCAGAGATGCTCTTCTGCCTACCTTGGTTGTAACGGGTGGCGATTTGAGTCACTGGTGCCTTTCTATCAGCTCCAACCAGTCTGCCCATTCTCCTCTGACCTCTGGCATCAACAAGGCTTTTCCGCCCACAGAACTGCCGCTCACTGGATGTTTTTTCTTTTTCGGACCATTCTCTGTAAACCCTAGAGATGGTTGTGCGTGAAAATCCCAGTAGATCAGCAGTTTCTGAAATACTCAGACCAGCCCTTCTGGTACCAACAACCATGCCACATTCAAAGGCACTCAAATCACCTTTCTTCCCCATACTGATGCTCGGTTTGAACTGCAGGAGATTGTCTTGACCATGTCTACATGCCTAAATGCACTGAGTTGCTGCCATGTGATTGGCTGATTAGAAATTAAGTGTTAACGAGCAGTTGGACAGGTGTACCTAATAAAGTGGCCGGTGAGTGTATATCCTCTCTCTCTATCTCTCTATCACGATAATACAAACCAGTTATTTACAACTATAGGCAAATATTTTGTTAAGTTTTTTTCTAAATCAGTTTTAAGGCTAATAGTTTGTCATATGGGCAGAAGTTTAGAATTATTTTCATATATGTTGAATTCCACCTCGTGGGCACGTTGCACAACAGTCGGTGAGCGGGTAGTTGGAGGCGGCGCTGCGCTGCCCTGAGAGTGGCAGCATCTGTGCTGGACTTCCTGAAATGCGCACAGATGCGGTGCACCTTCATGAGTAAATCAGACAGATTGGGGTATGTCTTGAGGAACCGCTGAAATATGAGATTTAACACATGGGCGGGGCATGGCACATGTGTCAGTCTGCCGAGTTTAAGAGCCGCCACCAGGTTACGGCCGTTGTCACACACAACCATGCCTGGCTTCAGGTTCAGCGGTGCCAGCCACAGATCAGTATGCGCCATGATGCCCTGTAATAGCTCTTGGGTGGTGTGCCTTTTATTGCCTAGGCTCAGCAGTCTGAGCACCGCCTACTGTCGCTTAGCGACGGCACTGTTGCTGTGCCTAGAGCTACCGACTGATGGCGCCATGCCCACGGAGGGTAATTCGGAGGAGGAGGTGGAGGAGGGGTGGGAGGAGGAGGAGGCATAGTAGGCCTGAGAGACCGGGACCGAGTCTGACCCTGGGGCTGGTC